>ML807328.1:450171-480343 GCA_009831015.1 Picea engelmannii
GGGCCGACCTGACACTTTCTTATTTTGTAATTATTTTCAGGGCCTACATGTACTTCCTTTTTCAATTCACTTTGTCATCTTCAAAAATTCATTTCTCCTCAACCATGAGGATCCATGTGACGTGCCACATACCATCGGAAACATCATGATGTATACTATCCATCCATGGATGTTGTATCTGCATGTGCATTTTCCTTCATGTCCAAATACCTTCATCAATCTTGCGGTCCAAAACCCATGACTAGGGTTGACATCAATGACAACAACCAATCTTCCAACAAGAATAATTCTGGAAGTAAACCTTATAGCCAATAGCTAATCATGGTAGAATACCTCTCTCTAGAGCTAGCATACCAGGCAGAAATTCCAAACCATAACCAAGAGAAAGTCAAAGACAAAACCATAAGATTCCAGTTGCAGCAGCTGCAGCTATAACTCCTCTCCAAACTTGCGCACAACTATTTTTCTGCAATTGTGAGAGAGTGAGACCCAAATGAGCTCTAGCACCCTATATTTATACTTCTCCATATTAGTTGTCTGGGTCAACTTCTCTTCCTTGGGACTAATAACTCAATATTAATTATTTCATTAATCTGACTAGTCTTCCAGAGTTATTATCCAAGTCTTTAGGGTTTCTCTTTCTTCCCAGAATATTTTAGTCTCGTCAGAATTACATGTAGAGGTTAATACCTCCCACAGCTACAATAATATTAGCACTCTCTCCTAGCTAGGGAGGTATTAAAGGCAATGGTATTGAGCACAAATAGACCATTCAACCGGTAGCATCATCATAGCCACACATGCTATCTTATGATCAAATTACGAGCACCATCATCACTATCAGTATCATCTGATAGCATTAATTGCATCATCTCTCGAAGCCATACTCCATCTGATTAATTTGGTATGATGTTGAATAAGTCACTCACTCCACAGAGTGATACAAGAATCATTCTTCTCATCTGGACTTATGTCCTAGAAGAATAATTGTTCCAACAAATACTGGAAGGCACGGCATGGGATACAAGGACTATTCTTCTAATCCAGACATACTTCCTAGAAGAATAATTGTCCTAGACCATTTTCCACCAGTAGAATGTTTGTCCATCAACAAATGGATTGGTAATCCTCTCCAACACTAGTGATAGTCTCCATGGAAATCAGAGCAATTCCATCCAATAGAACACAATTGTGTCTATTCATAGTAGTATACAACTATTATCTAGTGGTACACAACCACTCTTAGTAGCACAATGTTACTAACAAGTGACAAACAATCACTACCAGTGGATCACATCCACCATAGTAACATACAACTATTGTCCAAAGACATACAGTCTCCACAAAAATCATATCATCTGATATCAACCTACATAAAACAATGTCATGACATAAACTAAGTCATATAGGCCATTCTTCCACTCACATCTGTGATATCTGGAAGAGCATCTTCCCTCAGAAAGTAAAACATCATCCATGGGATATCTGGACTATTCTTCTCAAGCATAGAAGAATAGTTGTCCTTGATTTATGAGCCTGGACCATTCACCTAACTGGGCCATTCCTCCGACACTAATCATAGTGCAACTTGGAGAGAATGAATCTTCCCTAGGGAATGTCTATCCCTGATTGTTGAACCTGGACCATTCACCTAACTGGGCCATTCCTCCGACACTAATCGTAGTGAAACCTGGAGATAATTATTTTTCCCTAGGGAATGACTATCTGGACCATTTCCTAAGGAAATGATTGTCTTGCACGAACCTCCAAAATGGACCATTCTTCAAAATTGTTCACAACTGTGAACTTCGAAAGAATGACTACCCAATGAGGTAGACCATTCTACTTAACCACTACTCAGAGTGACTGTCAAAAAGAATGATATTCCTAGACCATTCCCCCACACTCGCCACAAGGGGAATCATTGTCTATGGTACATCAACAATCTATCTGACCATTTTCATTACGAAAATGACTGTCCAATATGAACCATTTTTCGAACTGGAAAATGCATGTTCGTCAGAAATATCAAACCACTTTATGAACTGGAAAGGAACTACCCATCCTGGACCATTTTCCAAATAGGAAAATGATTTTCCATAAATCAATAACATATCAATGCTCCCTCCCAACCTGGGAGTAATCACTTCCTTTTCCAATAAAAAAGTTGTCTCCACGAGCCCCAACATGTCTCTTAAGTATGCAAATTTTTCATCTTGAATAGAGTATTTATCATAATATTGGTTATTTTCTCGTCGGTGGAGATATACTAGAGAACTACTTCTCTCTTATGGACTTTATATCGGAGAGTATAATGCTTGATCTCAATGTACTTTTGTTTGTCATGGAACTCTAGTTTTCTCTAAAAGCTTCACATACCTCTAATCATTACAATATATCATGGTCGAATTCAGCACGTATGTTTCCTGCTAGCTCATGACATCGTGGAAAAGCTCAAATTGAAACATATCCAAGTAGCACATCTTCTGTCATCATGAGAGTTTTCCATGGATTATCAATCCATCATCCTGGACTTCTAAGTAACCATTCTGATACACTATCTTTGTGATAGAAAGTTTTCACCACACTTATGTTGTATATGAGATACTCTGCATCAAGTTTTTTGAATCCATACAAGGTCTTCTTATATCTGCATACATGGGTCTCTTTCTGGTATAAGCTTTTTTCTCAATTTTCTTTATTGGGGAGAACAGTCTTTTACATGTAAATTCCAATCCATGGATATTGTAGGAGATATATCTGGTTTACTGGAACGAGTTGTCACCATAGTCTTCTCCCTCCTTCTGGAAGAATCTCTGAATCTCACAATGCTTCCATTCATAAGTCTTTTTCACATTTTCTTACATACATTATTCTTTATCATAACTTCCATTTCTTCTGCTTGATTGCTTCTAGTGGGTTCAAACCAAACTGGTAGTCTTATGATTCTCGGTATAATAACTGGTTGTTCTGGATTTTCTTTTTCGAGATGGTAATGTGTCTATTACGTGTATGTACAATCACATGGTTCATGAGTGGTCATCCAGCGTGTCAACTGGGATGCTAATCATGATGTGGCAACGCATAATTGGTTAATAAAATCAGGTGCGGGTGTAGTTCTTATTAAACAACACAAATGGTTAATTTATGTTTAGGATTTAATTGGTTGTGATTAACCGGTAGAGCATGATATACTGTCCATATTAAAATTTTATCGTTGTGGATTTCAGTGGTCAGTGTGATCCTTCATGTGTCAAAAAATGGATTTTGGGGATAGTGAAGGGCCAACGCTGATAGAATATCGATCATCGACAAAAAGGACTTTTACTTATCGTATTTTCCCAACCGAGCACATTTCATGCCAACAACCGATCAGGTATCGGCATAGGTCAAGGAGACTTTCCTTTTCCCTTTTGTCAAACTACAACATGACTCATCGATGAATTATGGACTTCATCAGCGTCGGAGATTTTTCACTTTGTTTACATTTTCCAACTTTGTCACAAGATTTCCCCGCACTCTAATGAACTCAAGAACCATGCGTGTTTATGTGGAGGGTGATGTGGCAACGTTGACGTGGCATAGATGACATGGCCAAACATGGTTACCTTGATGATGTGGTAGATGAGGTGGCAGCATGAATGTCCACATGGAAGCTCATATGTCAAATATGACTTCTCAAGGATGACGTGGAAATTCATTAAACCGAAATTGGGAAAATTTTGGCTACGGTATCAACAGCCAGGATTGACTCAATGCTGGTGGCAGACTGCTATGATCACTTTGCTTGGTTCAAGACATCGGCATCGGCAATTCTAAATATTTCCTTTAAATGCCTCACAATTTTCAATGATCGACGAGTTTTCCTGCTTGTTTCATATTTTGTACACGGAGACGATCGACGCCCGATGGTACATCGACGATTAGAAAAAGTGTTTATTGGAGGTTATGAAAAATAGGGATTTAAAGGGTTTTTTTCTTTCGTTTCAGAAATTCCTAAGTCCTCAACCACCCCTCGCTCTAGAATGAAACTAAATGTGTTTTTCTTCCTTTGGATAATTATCCCAACTAGGCTTGGAATACAACAAAACGAGAAGAAGTCATTCAAGAGAAAGTCAGAAAACCAACTATGATAAAAAAGAATCGAAGTCCAAAAAAAAAAATGAAGTAAAGTGGTACCCCAAAATTCAAGAATTTTGAGGGTGTGTTGAAGGCTCAACAAGCTAAACCTAAATATGGTTTATATCCTTGTGCCAACATTTGTGTGGAGGTTTATCTTAGAAGTGTCTTCCTGAGGCCATAAAACCGTTAGGATATTTAGACACTTAGGAATTTGTTAAGATCTACTTGTTCTAATGTGTTGTTAGGTAAACATGTGTTTCTTAGTGTGCTTCTTTAGTATGCCTTAGTATGCATTCGTAGTTAGGAAATCCGGTGGCCATGATATGTTCCCGACATAGAGTGATCTGACGGTTCATATTCTCCTCGATCTTAATGGCCATTTATCTGTGTCTTAACACCCGATTGTTCTGTGATCTCTATTTAAAGAGCATGGAGAGTTATTTTCCGATAATCTATTGTGATAAACTCTCTTGTAAAATCTCTCTATAATCTTTTTCTTTTGCATTAATAAACTGCTCCAAGTGGTCGTGTTGGCTAGGGCCGTGGATGTTTCCCCATAGGGTTTTACCACGTCCAAACATCGGTGTGTTGATCTCTGATCTAGTTGTGTGAGTGGTTACTGAAGGTGTTTGTCCTTTGTTGGAATACATGTGTTGTTGAACATGGTATCAGAGTATGTTTGAAGACTCACTTTTGTTGTAGATCAAGACCATGAAGCGGAGTTTTCTCATCTCCATTTTCTTCCATTTTGTACATTCTTGGGATGAGAGGATTGTTCCATTTTGTCTGAAGCGCTTGTTTCAGTCAAGAACTATTTTCATTTCACTCGAAAAGGTTTATTATTTCCTAAGATACGACCATTTTAGTCATATCCAGAGGTATAAAACCTGAATACGCCCTTTTTAAATTTTTGCATAGTATTATTCCAGTTTTATATTGTTTGTTTTTGGGTTTCTACTCTTTTAGATTTGTGTATGTTCTTTCTATTAGAAAAATAGGTGTGCTTGTTTCACCATAGACAATATAGCAATATTTTCACCCAACCATAGGCCGAAGCCACCCCCGAGCACCTTAACCTTGAAAGAGAGAATAATTTTGGAAGTAAACCCTAGAACCAATAGAAAATCAAGGTAAAATACCTCTCTCTAGAGCTAGCGTACCAGGAAGTAAGTCCAAACCATAACCAAGAGAAAGTCCAAGCTAAAACCGCAAGATTCCAGTTGCAGCAACTGCAGCTACAACTCCTCTCCAAACTTGCACACAACTAGTTTTCTGTAGTCGCGAGAGAGTGAGACCCAAATGAGCTCTAACACCCTATATTTATACTGCTCCATATTAGTTGTCTGGTTCAAATTATCTTCCTTAGGACTAATAACTCAATATTAATTATTTCATTAATCTGACTAGTCTTCCAAGGTTATTATCCAAGTCTTTAGGGTTTCTCTTTCTTCCTGGAATATTTTAGTCTCGTCAGAATTACATGTAGAGGTTAATACCTCCTGCAGCTACCATAATATTAGCACTCCTTCCTATCTAGGGAGGTATTAAAGGAAATGGTATTGAGCACAAACAGGCCATTCAAACAGTAGCATCATCATAGCCACACATGCTATCTTATGATCAAATCACGAGCACCATCATCACTATCAATATCATCTGATAGCATCAGTTGCAACATGTCTTGAAGCCATACTCCATCTAATTAATTGGCTACAATGTTGAATAAGTCACTCACTCCATAGAGTGATACAAGAATCATTCTTCTCATCCAGACATATGTCCTAGAAGAATAATTGTTCCAACAGATACTAGAAGGCACATCATGGGCTACAAGGACTATTCTTTTAATCCGGACATACTTCCTAGAAGAATAATTGTCCTAGATCATTTTCCACTGGTAGAATGTCTGTCCATCATCATATTGACTGGTAATCCTCTCCAACACTAGTGATAGTCTCCATGGAAATCAAAGCAATTTCATCCAATAGAACACAATTGTGTTTATTCATAGTAGTATACAACTATTATCCAGTGGTGCACAACCACTCTCAATAGCACACTGCTACTAACAAGTGATAGACAGTCACTACCAGTGGATCACATCCACCATAGTAACATACAAATATTATCCAAAGACATACAGTCTCCACAAAAACCATATCATCTGATCCTGCATAAAACAATATCATGACATAAACTAAGTCATCTAGGCCATTCTTTAACTCACACCTGTGAGATATGGAAGAGCATATGCCCTCAGAAATTAAAACATCATCCATGGGATATCTGGACTATTCCTCTCAAGCATAGAAGAATAGTTGTACCTAATTTTTGAGCCTGGACCATTCACCTAACTGGGCCATTCCTCCGGAACTAATCATAGTGCAACTTGGAGAGAATGAGTCTGCCCTAGGGAATGTATGTCCTTGATTTTTGAACCTGGACCATTCACCTAACTGGGCCATTCCTCCGACACTAATCATAGTGAAACCTAGAGATAACGATTTTTCCCTAGGGAATGACTATCTGGACCATTTCCTAAGTAAATAATTGTCCTACACGAACCTCCAAAACGGACCATTCTTCGAAATTGTTCACAAATGTGAACTTCGAAAGAATAATTGTCCGATGAGGTGGACCATTCTACTTGAACACTACTCAGAGTGACTGTCAAAAAGAATAATTGTCCTAGACCATTCCCCCACACTCGCCACAAGGGGAATCGTTATCTATGGTACATCAGAAATCTATCTGACCATTTTCATTACGAAATTGATTGTTCGATCTAGACCATTCTTCGAACTGGAAAATGCATGTTCGTCAAAAATATCAAACCACTTTATGAACTGGAAACAAACTGCCCATATTGGACCATTTTCCGAACAGGAAAATGATTTTCCATAAATCAATAACATATCAATGCTCCCTCCCAACCTGGGAGTAATCACTTCCTTTTCCAATAAGAAATTTGTCTCCACGATCCCTAACTTGTCTCTTAAGTATGTAGACTTTTCATCTTGAACAGAGGATTTATTATAATATTTGTTATTTTCTCGTCGGTGGAGATATACTAGAGAAATACTTCTCTCTTGTGGAATTTATCATGGAGAGTATAATGTTTGATCTCAATGTACTTCGGTCTATCATGGAACACTAGTTTTCTCTGAAATATTCACATACCTCTAATCATTACAATATATCATGGTTGAATTCATCACTTATGTTTCCTGCTAGTTCATGACATCATTGGAAAGCTCAAACTAAAACATATCCAAGTAGCACTTCTTCTGTCATACTGAGAGTTTTCTATGGATTATCAATGCATCATCCTGGACTTCTAAGTAACCATTATGATACACTATCTTTGTGATAGAAAGTTTTCACCATGCTTTTGTTGTATATGAGATATTATGCATCAAGTTGTTTGAATCCATACAAGGTCTTCTTATATATGCATACATGGGTCTCTTTCTGGTATAAGATTATTTCTCAATTTGCTTTATTGGGAAGAACAGTCTTTTACATGTAAATTAGTAGTATACAACTATTATCCAATGGTACACAACCACTCTCAGTAGCACACTGCTACTAACAAGTGACAGACAGTCACTACCAATGGATCACATACACCATAGTAACATACAACTATTGTCTAAAGACATACAGTCTCCACAAAAATCATATCATCTGGTATCATTTGCATAAAACAATATCATGACATAAACTAAGTCATCTAGGCCATTCTTCCACTCACATCTGTGATATCTGGAAGAGCATCTGCCCTCAGAAAGTAAAACATCATCCATGGGATATCTGGACTATTCCTCTCAAGTATAGAAGAATAGTTGTACCTCATTTCTAAGCATGGACCATTCACCTAACTGGGCCATTGCTCTGGCACTAATCATAGTGCAACCTGGAGAGAATGAGTCTACCCTAGGGAATGTATGTCCCTGATTGTTGAACCTGGACCATTCACCTAACTGGGCCATTCCTCCGACACTAATTACAGTGAAACCTGGAGAGAATGATTCTTCCCTAGGGAATGATTATTCAAACCATTTCCTAAGGAAATGATTGTCGTGCACGAACCTCCAAAATGGACCATTCTTTGAAATTGTTCACAACTGTGAACTTCGAAAGAATGATTGCCCAGTGAGGTGGACCATTATACTTGACCATTACTCATAGTGACTATCAAAAAGAATGATTTCCTAGACCATTCCCCCACACTCGCCATAAGGGGAATCATTGTCTATGGTACATCAACAATCAATCAGACCATTTCATTACGAAAATGATTGTCCAATCTGGACCATTTTTTGAATTGGAAAATGCATGTTCATCAGAAATATCAAACCACTTTCTGAACTGGAAAGGAACTTCCCATCCTGGACCATTTTCCGAATAGGAAAATGATTTTCCATAAATCAATAACATATCAGTGCTCTCTCCCAACCTTGGAGTAATCACTTCATTTTCCAATAAGTCATCTCCACGAGCCCCATCTTGTCTCTTAAGTACGCAAACATTTCATCTTGAACAGAGGCTTTATCAAAATATATGTTATTTTCTCATCGGTGGAGATATATTAGAGAAATACTTCTCTATTATGTACTTTATCACGGAGAGTATAATGCTTGATCTCAATGTACTTTGGTCTGTCATGGAACACTGGTTTTCTCTGAAAGCTTCACATAGCTCTGATCATTACAATATATCATGGTCGAATTTAGCACTTATGTTTCCTACTAGCTCATCACATCATGGCAAATATCAAACTGAAACATATACAAGTAGCACTTCTTCTGTCATCATGAGAGTTTGCCATGGATTATCAATCCATCATCCCGGACTTCTAAGTAACCATTCTGATACACTATCTTTGTGATAGAAATTTTTCACCATGCTTCTGTTGTATATGAGATACTCTACATCAAGTTGTTTGTATCCATACAAGGTCTTCTTATATCTGCATACATGGGTCTCTTTCTGGTATAAGATTCTTTTTCAATTTTCTTTATTGGGAAGAACAGTCTTTTACATGTAAATTCAAATCCATGGATACTGCAAGAGATATACCTGGTTTACTGGAACGAGTTGTCGTCATAGTCTTCTCCCTCCTTCTGGAAGAATATTTGAATCTCGCAATGCTTCCATTCATAAGTATTTTTCACATTTTCTTACATACATTGTTCTTTATCATAAATTCCATTTCTTCTGCTTGACTGCTTCTAGTGGGTTCAAACCAAATTGGTAGTCTTATGATTCTCAGTATAATAACCGGTTGTTCTGAATTTTCTTTCTTTCTTGGAATCTTCATGTTCTTACTCATGTTCCTCTTTATCTTTTGGGTCCATGGAGTCTTCTATAGATTCCATGCCTCAAATATTCCAACTTCTTCCTTTAATCATAGGATCATGGATGTATATGGACAACCAAGGATATTTAAGGCTTCTTTTCGAAGAAGACTTCTTCTAGATTCAAACTGAACAAGTGTTGCTTATCATGGATGCTACTTTCAATGGGAACATATCCTCAATCCTTCATAATCCTCAATGGATCATATCATTTAAGATTAGCTCCCTCCTAATCCTTGCTTAATGCATGAATGAATTCTCTTCTTTTGGAATTATGTAATCAAGTCCCTCCATCTAAGAGAGTCCACGCTTCCATCTGCATCCTTATTGCCTTCTGCAAAGTGTCACAAGTCTTTTTCTAATTTCTTCTTGATTGCTGACTTATTTTTGTTTTGAATTATTTTGGGTCTCTTCAAGTTTGATTCTAATTTCGGCCTATCTGGAAGTTGTTACTTATATAAAAGCTTCCACGTGAATTGTTACCAAAGATTGTCAACGTACTTCATCTTTTTCATGTGTATTGCTTTACTTGTAGTCATCGTGATAGAAATCTTTATCTTGTTATTCTTCCATAGGTATTGTTTCACTTGACCATATTATCTTCTAAGAAATAGATATACATGATATGTACAGGAACTATGTAAACATGGTATGTACAAGAACTTTGAAGAATATTGTTACCTTGACTTAGAAGAAGAAGTATGTTTTATCCTTCTTGGCTTACATTGAGGGCTCCCTTTCTTCGGCAATTGTTGTTTCATCTGTTTTCTTCCTTTTATTTAACTCAGGAGAGTGGTTCTTGTAGTGACCATATTTTTTACAATTGAAGCATTGTATCTTTGGCATATCCTTTTCTTGATTTGGTTTATTACTTAAGCCAAACTTCTTCTTATTCCTGAAATTCTTGAACTTTGTTGTGAAGGCTTGATCATTGTATTTCTTTTGGGATTTCTATTTTGCGTTAATCCTTGATTCTTCTTGTGCACAACAAGTCCAAATTTCTTCAAATGTGGGATACTCCTTTCTTGTGCTCATGCTTATGGCAAATGCATCCCGTGTCTTGGGAAGGCCATTGAGTACTATATTTACCAGTTCCTTTTCTAAAATGATTTCTTCAATATCTTGTAGTTGATCTCTTAAATAAGAGATTTTTTCAAAGTATGATGTTATGCTATCATCATCATTCATTTTCACGTCACGGAGCTCATTCTTCAGACTCATTACTTGTCCAATGTTTTTGATTGAGAAGAGATTAGTTAGGTCATCGTACATCTTCTTAGATGAGTCAAGATGAGAGATGTAGGGTATCAAGTGGTATTTTACAGAGTCCATTATAATACTCATAGCATTGATGTCATTGCCCTTGAACTTCTCCATAACTGCAACGTTCTGAGGTTCCTTCTCTTTTCCTGCTTCAAATTGTGGTTCCATGATCTTTCCTTTCACGAGATCCAATACTTTATTCTTGGAAAGGATGAGTTCAATCCTTGTCTTCCATGCTCTGAAGTTAGAAGCCTCTTCTAACTTGTTTTTTGAATTCATAGAGTAAGTCATTATTGTTTGACCCTTTCAACCTTTGACTTTGACCAAAAACTAAAAATTGATGTCTTGTCTTGCTGGGAGTACCAGGAGGTATGCTAGGATAGGGCGCACTAGGCTATCTAAAAATTAGGTAAATCTCTTCACTTAAGGTGCCTTAACAAGAGGGTTAGGTTTTCGTTGATGCAACAAAACTTTGACTGCAACTATAACTGAGAAAATCCTCCCAATCTATCTTTCAGTGGTTAGACTGTACGAAGATAGTGTGGGACCATAACCTATTAGAAAAATAGGTGTGATCGTTTCACCATATAACACTCCCACAAAGGCTCTTAAAAATATAACACCAGAAGAAACTTGGACTAAGATTAAACAAGATGTAAGTCACTTCCCTGTATTTGGAAGTATAGCATGGGCTCACATTCCTGATGAGAAAAGGAAAGCATTGCAGCCTAAAAATGAGAAGTGTATATTTGTTGTTTATTCTGAAGATGTCAAAGGTTATAGACATCTTCAACCACATTGTAATGAAATTATTATTAGAAGAGATGTTAAATTTGATAAAAATCTCTTGGCCTACGATCATAATTCGATGATTGTTCCTTCTTCGTCCTGCAAGCCATCTTCAGCATATGTGCCTTATTTTGTTCCTATTATGTGTTCTTCTTTAGATGATGACAGTTAGGATGAAAATCCACCTCTACCTTCTCACCTTCCTCAGGATGAGTCCTTTGAACCTGAACCAGCACCAAGACCATCACTTCCTAGATGGGTACGTTCAACAAGAGAAGCAGTTGGTGATCTTCTCGATGATCCTTCATATCGACGTCGGACATGTTCTCGGTTCCAATGATCCTCTTCTCTTTTGGCTCAAGTTTCATAGACTCGTGATCCAGAGACATTTCCAGAAGCTTCAGGTCATACAGATTGGGATACAACAATGAATGAAGAGTATTGTTCTTTAATGGAAAACGATACTTGGGATCTTGTACCTCTTCCAAAAGGAAGAAAACTTGTCAGATGTAAATGGGTCTACATTACTAAGTATGAATTAGATGTAAGTGTTGAAAGAAACGAGGCTCGGTTAGTTGGAAAATGATTTTCCCAAGTCGAAGGAATTGACTATAATGAAACCTTTTCCCCTGTAATCAAAATGAATTCAATCCTCCTTGTTCTTTCCCTTATTGCTTCACATAAATGGGAGGTCCATCAAATGCATGTTAAATCTTCCTTATTGCATGGAGATTTTCCAGAATAAATCTACATGGAAAAACCTCCTAGCTATGTCCAGAATGACTCTAGCCTTGTTTGTCACCTTAAGAAATCTCTTTATGGTCTTAAGCAAGCTCCCCGAGCTTGGTATGCCAAAATGGACAACTTTCTTATTGACACTAGATTTTCTAGATGTCATTTTGATCCTAATGTCTATAACAAGAAAGTAGGAAGCCATCTCATAATCCTTGTCCTTTATTTTGATGACCTTATCCTTACTGGTAGTGACTCAAAAATTTTAAACCATGTGAAAACTAGCCTTAAGAAGAAATTTGAAATGACAGACTTAGGATTTTTACACTATTTCCTTGGCCTCCAAGTTTTTCAAACCAATGAAGGAATTTTTCTTTCCCGGACTAAGTATGCTTGTGACCTTTTTCATCGCTTTCACATGGAAGATTGTAAACCATCCCCTTCTCCCTTCCATTTTGGAGTCAAGCTTGATGCCACTTGTACTTTTATTGAAGTTGATGCCACCTTGTATCAATAGTTAGTTGGTAGCCTCTTATACTTGACTCATACTCATGCTGATCTTTCCTTTGTTGTTGGTCCTGTTTCCTGGTATATGCAAACACCCCATGACATGCATTGGAAAGAAGCTAAAAGGATACTTTGGTATGTCTATGGTACAATTTAGTTCGGGATACATTACATTTCAGGGGGGACTCATCTATTTCTTGG
Organism: Picea engelmannii; assembly: GCA_009831015.1. NCBI lineage: Eukaryota > Viridiplantae > Streptophyta > Pinopsida > Pinales > Pinaceae > Picea > Picea engelmannii. The sequence continues at coordinate 463,146 of ML807328.1, forward strand.
TTTCACTTATTCAGATTGGGCCAACGACCCTGATGATTGGAAGTATACTCTATTTTATGTTTTCAACCTTGGTTTAGGACCTGTCACTAGGTCCTGTAAGAAACAACAGGCTATTGCACTTTCTTCAGCAGAAGTAGAGTACAGAGCAGTGGTCAATGCAAGTCAAGAAGCCTTGTGGCTTCGACAGATCCTTTCAGAGTTTGGATTCCAGCAGTAGCATCTAACCAGCCTTTGGTGCGACAATCAGAGTGCCATCAAGCTCACCAAAGACCCAGTTCAACATCAGTGCAACAAACACATCAAGCTACACATGCACTTCATTAGAAATCTCATTCATGATCAACTTATTGAAGTGTTCTTTTTCTCTACAGAAGATCAAGGTGCAAGCATTTTCACAAACTCTCTTACAGAAGCAAAGTTTTCCAAACTTCGATCTATGTTAGGAGTTCAGGAAGTTGTCATTAAGGGGGGATAGGCTCTAATTCCTCCTTTTGTATCCTATTATGTCACTCTTATAAATCCTTCAATCCTATCCCAAAATCTTCTTAAAGAGAGATATCATAATATTTAGACACTTAGGAGTTAGTTAATATCTACTTGTTCTAATGTGTTGTTAGGTAAATGTGTGTTTCTTAGTGTGTTTCTTTAGTATACATGTGTAGTTAGGAAATCCAACGATCACGATATGTTCCTGACATAGAGTGATATGAAAGTTCATATTCTCCTCGATCTTAATGACCATTGATATGTGGCTTAACACCCAATTGGTCCATGATCTCTATTTAAAGAGCATGGAGGTTCATTTGTCGATAATCAATTGTGAGAAAATCTCTTGTAAAATCTCTCTGTAATCTTTTTCTTTTTCTTTAATAAACTGCTCCAAGTGGTTGTGTTGGCTAGGGTTGTGGATGTTTCCTCGTATGGGTTTTACCATGTCAAAACATCAGTGTGTTGATCTCTGATCTGGTTGTGTGAGTGGTTACTAAAGGTGTTCATCTTGTGTTGGAATACCTATGTTGTCGAACAAAAACTCACCTTGGATAATTGGATTTATCTCCAACAAATGTATTACAAGCAATTTCACTTCCAATGCAAGATCTTCCATGAATATGGTAACTTTGGAAAGAGATGCATGAAATCCCCAATAGATCCACCTATGGGGGAAACTAGTGATTATTGGCAACGACCACGAAGAAAATGAAAAACCACCAGGAAAGGATCACATCCTAAAAAATATCCACCCCAAGAGGGTGCTCCCTCCAATCCAAAGTCCAAGAAATCCCCAGCCTCATCCTCTGTAAGCAAAAGAAACAATCTCATTTCAACCAAGAATAAATACAAAATCCTTTTGGATATGGAGGAATATCTAGAGGATGGCCCCAAATATTCCCACCAATATCCCTCAGAAAACATCGGCGATCATCAAACCCCTCTAGAATATCTCCATTCGATCCCCTAGATGGACCCAAAAGACGGAGAAATTGCAAAACTTTTAGAAGAAGAGATTGATCTGGATTCCATTTAAATTCCCCCAGTTAAAAATCCAGGGAGAAAATTGAATAACCAAATAAAGGAGGCGGAAGATCGAAAGGACATTGAACTTGGAAAGAAAAGTACTCTCGATGATCACACAAAAAAATAACCTAGATCCTAAGGATATCAAAGTGGCTCAGTTCCCCCAAAGGGGGAGAACCCAAAATCATCTTTTAAATGATAAAAATCATTTCCTAGAACTGTGGAGGACTTGGAAGTTAAAATAAAAAGTATTTGGTAAGAAGTTTAGTCCGATCATAATCACCCCAATTCCTTCTACCCCATGAAACAAAAATGAAGGACATTGATTTCCTCCAAGAAAGCATATTCATTTGGTACTCTAGTACAGGAATAGAAGTAAGTTCTGGAGGGGAATCTAGAGGCATTTTCACCCTATGGAACCCTTAGTTGTTCATACTAGAATATTGGTCAAGATATCCCAATTGGTTGCAAGCGAATTTGGCTCACCTACCTTTGGGTAATTCATCCTCTATTTTCAATATTTGCATGCCCTTTGTATATCAAGAAAAAATTCTTTGTTGGAAATATCTTCTTTCTCTGCAGGAGAGTGTTAGCCTTGCTCCTCTCATTTTTGCGAGGGACTTAAACACTGCCATGCATGCCTCTTATAAGAGAGGTGGAAATATTGTGCGGGAATCCACTAGGAAATATATGGAGGACCTTCAGGCATGTCTTGATCTGCTAGATATCAATCCCTCCTTTGTATGCTTAACTTGGTCAAACAAGCACTAGGGCCCGTGGAATATTTTTGTCAGGATAGACAGGTTTCTCATCAATGGGAGTATTATGGAATATCCATTCATGCCTTTGTATTGTATACTTCCCTAGGAAGGATCGGATCATCACCCCATTACTCTAGAGTTTTCCTCCCTTGACTCCCTTAGTCCTATCCCTTTCCATTTTAATCCTCATTGGGCTCTTGAACCTTCCTTCCCGGAACAAGTGTCCTCCTCCTAGTGCCCCTGAATCCAAGAATCCCCTGTCTTCATCTAGGAAAATAAATTAAAAAACACCAAAAGGGCCCTTCGAGAATGAGTAAGACTCAAAGAAGCTAAAGAGAAGAAAGCATCACAAGATCTAGTAAATAAAATGGAGGAGACATGTATCACGATGGAAACATACCCCATAACCCCCTCCCTCTTGGAAGAGGATAAAAGTAACTTCATGGAGTATCATAAATTTATAAGAGAAGAGGAAGAAGAATGGAGACTCAAGTCTTGAAGTCTCTAGCTCCAGGCGGAGGACTGTAATACAAAATGCTTCCATTGTCAATCCAAAGCCAAAATTTGGAAAAACAAAATATCTGAGCTCATGGATGTCGATGGCGCATCTATCTCTGGGAAAAATCAAATTAATATTATAGCTAAGTCATATTTTAAAAATTTGTACTATGAAGATGGGAAGGGGTAAATTGATGCCCATTAGAGCCTTCTCAACAATATCCCCCAAATTATGAGCCTGATAGAAAATGAAGTGTTATTCCAACCAGTAATTGAAGTAGAAATACTAGGATTATTGCAGTGAATGAATTTGGATAAGGCTCCTAGGCCAGACAACTTCTCAACCCAATTCTATCTCATTTGTTGGCATATCATAAAACATTATCTAGTCTGCATGGTTAAATATGTTCGAAAATATGCTAGAATGGGAGGAAATACAAATTCCTCATTCTTATCCCTTATTCCCAAAGAGTCTAAACCCTCTTTTCCAGATTATGCCCAATCTCCCTTTGCGATATCTCTTACAAAATCATCTCAAAAATCATTTCTAATAGAATTGAACCATTGATGCCCAAATTGATCTCACCTAACCAAGGGAGACTTTTTGAAAAAAGACAAATGTTGGAAAACATTTTGTTAGTTTAGGAGGCTATTCATTCCATCATGGAGTGGAGAGAAAAGGGTATGGTCATTAAATTATATATGGAAAATTCCTTTAACGAAGTGAGGCACAACGATTTTTTATTTTTTTTTCTGACAAGATTTGGGTTTGGAGTAGATTTTTTGGTGTGGATCTCATCATGTGTCAGAGACCCTTGGATATCTTAGATGATTAATGGAAGACCTATGGATTTTTTTAGGCTCACTAGAGGGATCATACATGGATTCCCCATATCCCCCATCCCCTATATCTTGATGGCGGAAGCACTAAGCAAAAAGATGGAAAAGGCTAGACTGGAGAAATCTACTCCTGGAATAAAAATTACACAAGGGCCAAGTAGAATTAACCATTCTCAGTTTGCATATGATGTGTTCCTTTTGGGAGGGGCATCTACAATCATTTGTAAAATATTTAAGGATATTTTCGATGAATTTATGAAGCTTCTAAGGCCAATATTAATAGGCAGAAAATCCATCTCTAGGTCTAGAATATCAACTCACGATCCACCACAAATATAGCATGTATTCTTCAATTCCCCCTGGTGGAAAATTGGCACTCTTTCAAGTAATTGGCCATCCCCATATATCTCAACTCTCTACCTAGCTCTACTTGGGCTCTTATTGTCGATAAAATAAAGTCTAAATTTACCCAATGGGGATCCTAGTGGTTTAATCCTGCAAGGCGAGTGATCCTAATAAAGTATGTCCTCTTTGCCCTCCCTATTTTTTAGTTCTCTTCCCTCCTTACCCTAGCAAGTTCTAAGGCCTCAATCACTCAATAACTGATGATATTCCTCTATTTGGGAGGGAAATACAATACCAAGAGAATGCATCTCATCAATTGGAATGTGGTAAGGGTACCTAAGACTCATGGTGGACTGGGAATTCTTGATCCAACCCTATCTAACTTATCTCTTGGGGCAAATACCTTTTGAGATTGGTTTCTGGAAAGAATGAATGGTGGAAGAAAGTTATTCTTCATAAATACTTGATTGGGGATAGGCTTAGATGTCTGGATTCCCCCCCTCCCCCCCTCCCCCCACAAGATAGTTTGGTTCTCCTATTTGGAAACTCTTGAAGGTTTATCTTCCCTTGTTCCAAAGTAAGGCTACCTAGATTATTGGGAATGGGCATCATATTTCCATTTGGGAGGACGGTATCATGGGGAATATTCCTCTACAGGACGATCACTCCTTTTTACCTATGTATACTTGGTTGCAAGAGAATGAAATTATAAATTTTTTTGACATTTCAAAATGGTACCCCTTTCATACTTGGGTTGGATGGAAGATGTTAGATTTTCACATTCATCTCCAAGTATTTTTCATGCCCTATACCTCGGTCTCAAAGGTTTTTCTCCCTCCCACTTACCAACTAAGTATTCTCGAGGCTTTGGGGAGGGCCAGTACTTGGTCAGAGCCAGTTATGCTACCCTCTTAACACAGACAACCCTCCCTCCTAAATCAAGTATGTGGAAAAAAAATTGGAATATTGATTGTCTCCCAAAGATTAATATGCTTTGTTTGACTCTAGCTCATGGTAATAAGTTTTGGTGGAATTTGTCTCACGGTAAGGTCCTTACTGGGGAAAATATGAAAAAAAGGGGGTTCATAGGTCCCTACAAGTGTGTACTATGTCATCATTCTGAAGAAACAAGTGCACATTTATTCTTGGATTGTTCGGTCTCTACAAAAGTGTGGTATTTAGTGCTTCAAAGTTTGTTCTCAAGAATCAGGTGGCCAAATCCCCAAGTAAAATATTCAGTAGATGGAAAGATTCTTACATGGATTCATTAGAAAACAATAAATCTTTCAAGGCTGCCTTTTTGGTCCTACCTAAATTCATTACTTGGAAAATATGGCTAGCGTGAAATCATGCCATCTTCTGAGAATAATTTTCCACCCCGTCGATGGTGGCCTCCAAGAGATTGGGGCTACTTGTGGAACACTTCAATATGTGAAAGAAAAAGATGATTGTCCAGTAGCAACTAACCTGAGATGAAGACAACAGGCATCAAAGGCTCTCTCTAGCTCAACCAACCCTCTACAGTAGTCTCACACAAACTAGCAATATCAATTCTTCCAGATCCAAATGGAAGCTTCACATTACATCTCATGAGTTTGAGGATTGGAAGAAATCTTAGACATGGAATATATTGAGCTTTGACAGGGCGTATATTGAGATTTGACAGTGTCTCTAAAGGAAACCACGGGGTGGAAGGTGCAGGTGGGGTTATTTTCTCCTGAGGAGATAATATAGGCTTTCATTTTCATGGAGTTTCAGTCATGCAACTAAAAACCAGGCAGAGGCATATGCTCTACTTCAAGGATTGTTATTGGCCCGATAAAAAGGCATAGACTCTATCATAATCTTGGGCGATTGGAAATTGTTCATTAACCATGTGAGGATGAATACTCTGCCAACAGATATGAAATTGAGAGATATATTTCTGAGAATCCATCATGATATTGAAGCTTTCCACTCTTTATTTCCTTTCCACATCCTCCATCATAACAAGTTAATTTTTTAAGGTCAAGCCAATCTGGCTATCAGAGACACCATTGAAATTCTCCATGTCAATGGGAATCACTCATTAGACCATATCCCATGACTAATATCATGGTTAATATCCCAGCTCCATGTGGGGCTTCTATCAAGGATCCTAGAGCTAGCCATTCTCTATACACACCCTTCTGCTCATGACCCATTGTCGTCACCTCCTGTCCCTTTCTTATGGAACACATGGTGATTGTTTTATGCCACATCGGTTTATTAGTCAGCCACACGTGGGTGTCCTTTGTTGTACTTCTCCCCTCCCTTTCTCGGGCATGAATTCTTCATCCTTCTATTTCAGTCGCGTGTGTGCCCCCTTCTTATCCACACAGACCCTGACATTTCCCCTTGCCTCTTTATTTCCTCACCTCATGGATCTTGTCCTTCCACTCATGATCTTTGCATCACCCCATTTCTCTTCGACATCCTCCATGAAAGGGAATGATGGTACCTTCTCTCTGAGTCAGTCGATCTCTCTATGTGAGTCTATTTCTCATTTAATGGATTTGATGGGTGAAGTTCTTCATCCTTTGTGGTTGCAACCCCTCACGTGATGGAATGAGAATTTAAAAGGAGAAAAATAGGGAATATTAAAAACATACCTGGATCCTGGGAAGAATTTGGCATTGATACATAATTTGCTTTTGGTTTCATCAGAATTCGTTGGTCCAGTTGTAGATGTAGGGATCCATGTTATGGCCGAGAGAAGCGTAGGTTGTGCGTGTTGGAGAAGAGAGCCTCCATATAATGAACACTTATACTTGGTGAATTATATTCAAGCTCTTCAAATTCGAGTGAACAAATTGTTAGCACAAGTTCTTACTGCCCTAGATATTTTGGTGGAGCATAGGCAGGGCCAGCAGAAACTCCAGGACGAGTGCACGGCTATACAGTCTGAAGTGGAATAAATGTGCTCCAGGCCTAGGTTCCCGCCATCAGCCAGCACATCCATAGCGAATTCAGATGAGGCCTCATCCCTTGGTCCTCACCCGAACATTCCGGACATGAATTCGCCACCAAGGCACGATGATTTCAAGTTAGACAGGAAATATCCTCTAGCTTAATAAATTGTTGATATTGTGTTTTTGTATTTTGATATTAGGGGTGTTATACATACTTTTTCATGGGAGATATTTTGGAATTTTGTATGAACTCAAGCTAGTCTCTAGTTTTCAAGGCAGTCTAGTTAGTTTCCAGCCTATTTTTTCCATTTTTGAAAAGGATGATTTTTGGACATGTAAGCTCTTTTTCTGTAGGACTTCTTGTAGAGTTTTTTAATAAACAATTCCCTATTTTTCTTAAAAGAAAAAAAAAATTGTGCTCTCCTCCTCAAGCAAATTACAAATTTGTGAGAAAGATTTTTTTGCTCAATCTTATCCTCACTCAAATGATAAAAGTGTGAGAAATGGCCAATGTTGCTTCTCCTCCTCCCAAAAATTACTAGAGTGTGAGAAAGGGAGAATGCTCCTTACCTTCCTCCCAAAAAATTACTAAAGTGTGATAAAGGGATAATGCTCCTTCTCCTTCTCACTCAAATTACAAAACTAGGAGAAAGGGCCCATGATCCTCCTCCTCTTTCCAGTGATAGAAGTGTGAGAAGGGCCATTGCTCCTTCTTTGTATCCTCTCCACTCTAATTACAAAAGTCTGAGAAAGGGTTAGGGATCCTTCTACTCCTCACACTTTTTTGGATGGAAAAGGAAACTAACTAATTGTTAGATATTGGTTAGAAAAGTGCATGTGAAATGATCTTTGAAACAAGGTCACATTTTAAAGATGAGAATAAATTCAAACTGGGAAAAATGGGGCCACTTGAAAGGGGAATAACACATCAAACTTGGAAAAGAGAGGGCTTGATTGGGATATCGAGCCTCGTCAATGAATATAAAATATAGAAAGGGGAGTGAGGGCCTAGTTTTGAAATCAAGAGTTGGGAAGACATATTTCAAAGGTGAAGGTTTGAAAGAAAAGGGGAAAGTTTGGAAAGAAGAGAAAGTCCATGTTCAAACTAGGTGAAGAGGGGCCCAAATTAAGAATCTAACTCGATCAACAAATTGGGAAGGATGAAAAGGGAATGAGGGTTTGATCAGGGGATCGAGATAAATTTATAAATCAGTAACATGGGAAGAAAGAGATCGAAAGAAAGGCAAAGGAGAAGGTTCTTGAGTGACATTTCATTCGAAGGAAAATATTAAAGGAAAAGGAGGGATGGGACCAACTTGCAAATTGGGCACTAAGATAAGGAGGAATGTTGTAAATAGGGATTGAAGATATGGAGAAGGAGCTCAATCAGGAGATAGAACTTGAACTGCAAATTAGAAAGGAATATAAGGAGGAAGGGGCTTTGTTAGGAGATCGGGCACTACTTGCAAATCGTGAAAGAGAGTTGGAAACAAAGGGTTAGATTTAGAAATCAGGCTCGATTGGGGAATAAGGAGGAAAGAAAATTTTGAACAAGTAAAAGAAAAACAAATACTTCAAACATTTACAAAGGGTTCAAAAAAATAAGGAACTTGGCCAAGTTAGAAAATTCTTGGGAATTTGTAAACTTTGAATACAAGGTTTTATTTTGAATGTACTTTTCCATGAAGGTTTTTGAATACTCGACAATGTGGAAAGCGCTTGAATGACAAAAGTGTGAGAATAGGACAATGTTCACTCTCCTCCTCATCACTCTAATTAGAAAAGTGTGAAAAAGGGTCAATGCTCCCTCTCCTCCCAAAAATTACTAAAGTATGAGAAAGGTTTTGTACTCCTTCTATTCATCCCAAATATTAATAAAGTGTGAGAAAGGGACAACATTCCTTCTCCTCATCACTCTAATTACAAAAGTGTGAAAAAGGGTCGGTGATGCTTCACCTCCCAAAAATTATTAAAGCACAAGAAAGGGTTTATGCACCTCAAGCATGAGAAAGGGTCAGGGCTCCTCCTCCCCACTCAAATTAAAAAAGTGTGAAAAAGGGATCATGCTCCATCTTCTCTCCTTTCGAATGACATAAGTGTAAGAAAAGGATATTTCTCATTCTCATTCTCCTTATCACTCTAATTACTCAAGTATGAGAAAGGATCATTATGCTTTTCCTCCTTCGAAAATTTACTAGAATATGAGGGAGGGATAGTTCTCCTTCTCTTCCTCCTAAAAATTACTAAATTTAGTATGATAAAGGGCCAATGCTCCTTCTCATTCTCACTCAAATTAAAAAAGTGTGATAAAGGGGCCATCCTCCTCCTCCTCCTCCCCCTCTTTCAAATGATATAAGTGTGAGAAATGACTAGTGTTTCTTCTCCTTCTCATCGTCACTCTAATTACAAAAGTATGAGAAAGTACCAATGTTGCTTCTCCTCCTCCCAAAAAATACCAAAATATGAGAAATGGATAGTGCTCCTCCTCTTCCGCTCAAAAATTAATAAAGTATGATAAAGGGTCAGTACCCTTCTCCTGCTCACTCAAATTACAAAAATTATGAGAAAGGGCACATGCTCCTCCTCCTCTTTCGAATTGCAAATTTTGAGAAAATGTCAATGCTCCTTCTCCTCATAAATTTAATTTAAAAAGTGTGAGAAAGGTTCAGTGCTCCTTCTCCTCCTCACATGGTTTTTCAAGGAGAAGGAAACTAACTAATTGGTGGATATCGATTACAAAACTGCATTTTAAATGTACTTTGAAAGAGGGCCACATTTGAAAGGGGGAGTAAATTTAGATTTGGAAAAAAGAGGCCACTCGAAGGGGGAAAAACACATTTGAACTTGATCAAAAGAGGGCTCAATCAAGATATTGATCCCGATAAATGAATACAAAAGATAGAGATGGGAATGAGATCATGATCAAGGGATCATGCCATATTTTGAAATCTGGAGTTGGGTAGGAAAATTTCAAAGGTGGAGGTTCTAAGGAAAATGAGCTCGATTAGGAGATCGTGATTGAAGATACGGAAAATGAGCTTGATTAGGAGATCATGCTCGAATTGCAAATCGGGAATAAAGATAAGGAGGAGGGGGGGCGATCAAGAGATTGGGAATCAATTGCAAATTAAGAAGGAAATTTGGAAACAAAGGACTTGATTTACAAATCAAGCCCGATTGGGGAATCGAGAGGAAGGAAAATTTTGAACAAGGAAAAGAAAGGAACATCTTTCAAAAATTTGCGAAGGGTTCAGAAAGATAGGGAACTTAGCCAAGTTTGAAATCCCTTGGGTATTTAAAGTGGAGTAGAGTCATTCAAATAGAAGTTGGCGGTAGTTTTTTTCCTAGAAATTACAACAATCCATGTACCAATCCTCATAATCATCCTATAAATCATACCAAACATATATTTCTTTTTATACTCTTCATTTATAAAAGGATATGGTTTGTAATGATAGGGCTCTTCCTAAATTCATGGAATTCCTTCTTAATTGTATCCTCCATATATTTTTGATACCTGGCAAATCTATTCATTAGAACCTGCAAGATTCCATCATTTTCCTCCCATGTCATGTTCATCAACATTGTCATTCTTTAGTTCTATTAGGGGTTGAATGAGAAACGTTGCAAGGGTTGTAGTGCATTAGCTATTGATAAAAATCATTACATATAATATATCAAATCAAACCCCAAAAAATCTTCTATCTAATGGCATTGGTGTATTTGCAATCTGAACACTCTCTCAAAATATATCTTCTTTACAATCCACACGGTTGTTACAGAAAAATCTGAAAATAGTTTATTTTAAATCAATGATATCTTCACTTTCCAAACTCTTATTTGAACCATTTTTTCAACTTGGGTGTTTTTCTGAGAGGAACTCAGATCTACAGTTGGTTTCTTCAAATTATGCTCAAAAATGTACAATAATGTACTTGAGTGTCACGACCCTCTTTTGTCCTTTGAAAACATGCAAAATAGAAAAAGAAAATTAAAATTTATAAAAGATTTTTTTTTTTAAATGGCCCAAGAAAGATCTCTAATACCACTTGTTATGATCCTTGACCCTTAGATTGAATCACAAATATATATATAGAAATTATCTACACTTTATTAACAGTTAAATATCCTTAAGGTAGGGCAACAAATTACAATGATCATTTTATGAAATGAATCATGTTATTCACTTGCCTCTTAAGATTGGGCAACCTCTCAACGAGATAAGCTCCAAATACCATATTTTTCCGCACATCCATAATGAAGACTCCATCCTTATTTATATATTAGAGAAATTTTGAGGTCAAAAATGGGCCTCAAAACAAAAAATGTGTTATTGACATCAACTTTAAAAGAACCAATAGAATTAGAGATAATGATGCCAACCATAAGGGTAAATAGTTTTGAAGGGAAAGAAATAAAACTAATTTTTTTAATCAAATTTTTTACTTATCTCCTTAGAGGCTTACCTAAATTTCAAGTATACTCAATGGATGTTGTTATCACATGCCAATTTTTTTATGATTTTTGTAAAAAAAATTGATCCTCGGATTGGTCTCTAAATCCAACTCATATTTGACTCCACAAGTCATCATAAAAATTGAAAAGAGTACAAGTTGTGCGAACACGCCACGCAAAGTCTTCAGGGCACGCTACGCAAATGGTAGATTAGTATTCAACTTCAAGATCATTTTCCAACTAACTGAAGAGGCATTTGGAAAAACGCAAAGACATTTTTTCCCAAAATTAACTCAATAACAAAAACATCTCTTAGTTTTTACACAGGTGTCATAGTTTGGGAGCTTTGAATGAATCTTTATAGCCCATTTTCCAGATTTAAGCATTTAATGTTTTCATGTTTTAGTCATCATTTTTGGGCACAGATTCTGAGAATATGGAGAAGAGGTTTTGAAAACAAAAAGAAGTTTTTGTAAACCATGAACTTCATAACAAACGCCTCTCGCAATTCTTACACATTTGTCATATTTTGGGATATTCGAAGGGATCTTTTCAGCCTGTTTTCCAGATTTAAATATTTAATGATTTCTTGTTTTAGTCATTATCTTTGGGCGCATATCCCGAGATGCTGGAGAGGGATTTTAGAAAACTGAAAGAGGATTTTGTCAAGAACAAGTTCATTCACAAAAACCTCCCTCATTTTGGTAACAAATATCATGATTCGAGATATATGATGTTATATTTGACCCCTATAGTCCAGAAAATTGACAACTATTTCTTAGCAGGCAGTTTCGAGTTTGTTCCTACTTTGATGTAACTAGATCCAAAAATGTAGGATAGTGGTTGAGCTTGACCTCCTCAACTTGAGGACGAGTATTGCCTTTATATATTTGAGCTTTTTGAATATGCAAAAGGGTTGGCAGAAGTACAAAGGGAGGAATTGTACTGATCATCGTAATAATTTATGAATTTGAATGAATACAAGTGGAGATGTCTAGAGTTTTTTCATACCAAAGATTCATGTGGTGATGACCTGAAGTATGTACTTCCTTTCATGTATGTTTTTCTAGTTTTCTATCTCTTCATATGCAACCTTTCATATGTTTAAAATTGGATGTTAATGGGTCTGAAATTCATCTAAATGATGCTTTAGATCTAAGCAATTTTGAATTATGTTTTCTTTCTTAACTCATCAGAATTCATCTCTTATGGTTCTCTGATTGAATGTTGAAATGGGTACTTGAAACTGATAGGGTGGGGTGAATCAGTGTCACATAACTTAGGACAAATTTCCACTTTTCAAAAATTAACTGAACAACAAATATTTATTTCATTTTCTCAAACAATATATATAAAAGAATAAATACTTTATTTATTTAAATAACTTGAATGAATACATAAGATCAATCTTTGAATATCATCTTCATACAATTATGAGAGACCCAGCTCTCTATTACAAGACCCAGCTTGTAGTTCTCAAATCCAATTGAGAAATGAGGAATCCAATCTTCATAACAAGTCCCAGCTTGTTGATCTCAGATCCAACTGAGATGTGAGGAATTCAATCCCCATACAAGACCCAGCTTGTAAATAAGCATCAACCTAATAGAATGAAATTTCATTCAATCCATTATATATAAATATATATACTTCAACAAATTCAACTACAACTTCTTCTCCCATTCTTTCTTGTTTATTTAGTCTTCCAACTGGTGTGAATTTGAATTATTGTGTCTTTTGATATTTGAACCATTGTACTTTTTCATTTAAAATGATAATTAATATCATTTTTCCTTTTTATTCTTTATTCATGTTTTCATGATTTAATTGTCTTTTAACCATGATTGTGTATCATTTTGTTTGTCCTCATGAGTTGACCACAGACATGGATCGACTCATTATATCATACTCATGCTTCTGTTGCATTCTCAGCTCAACCAACAGATCATATTTGATTTCTTATCAATTCTCTGTATTGCTTTGGTGTTAACTCTATGTCGAGTGAAATATGTATGAGGCGCTCCCTTCAAACCATTTTCATATGACCATAGGCGTAGAACCACGAGCTTATTATTTAAGTTTTACCTTTATTTTTCTTAGTCCATATGACCATATGTGGTGACCAGGCGCTAGGCCAAATGATCATTTGAGCGTTTATCAAAATCAATGGTCACAATTCGATATCCCGATGACATGAATGGCTGATGGAACTTCGCCCTTCTGAACTTCGAGGTTTCAACTTTTCAAACCTTTCAAAACATCTGAATACGATTTCTCCAAAAAGATCAGACGGTTCACATTTATATCACGGAAGCATATCAATGGTCACATACGATCCTTACATCTATCTTTGCATTGTTTAATCTGACGTCCAGAACTTAATCAAGCATTGATATGGATGGTCACCATTTACTTCAGGACTTCGGCTATTATGCTTACACTATCCTTCCATTGTATTTTGATCAATGGTTGAGAGTGCACCTAAAGTGATCTTCTGATCGGACGTCTCATGTCCACTTCGGGACTTCAGCATTCGGGACCTCGGGACTTTGCGCAAGTGCTGGTGGTAAAACTCCTAAAGTAAAACTCTTGGAGTGACGTAACTTGCTTATGTCACTTGTTGACATGGCACGAGCCAATTTCCTCTTGACACTTGTCATCATCTGATTATTCTATGTGTATTTGTTGACGTGATCTACTGACATGGTATGCCATGTGTCCTTGCTAACGTGGTATGCCACACGTCCTTGTTGATGTGGTCTTCCACACGTCCTTGTTGACGTGGTCTTCCACACGTCCTTGCTAACATGGTCTGCTGACGTGGTCTTTTGACATGGTATGTTGACCAACAACCCTGATCCAACGGTCATCGTATGTCTCCAAATATGATGGTCCTTATTCATTTCGAATTTTCGGGCTTTGGGTATTTCAAATCTCAAACTGAAAAATATGAAGTGATATTTTTCCGGAGCTTAACCCCCTCGCATATTTATACCCGAACTAAGTGTTGTTCATCGATCATGATCCTATATTGATGGCTCAATCTGTCTGTAATGCATCTCTTCTATCTTATCATGTCCTTCCACTTAGAGTAATCCAATGGCTGACAGAAATTCGCATAAATGAGATCTCATATATTTTACCTTGCTTATCCTATCCTTCCACTCGAAATGATCTGATGGCTGAAGGGAATTCGGGTTTGATCCGACAGCTGATGGGTATTTGAATAATCTAACTCTCAACCCTTTTACCTCGCTTAACCTATCCTTTCACTTTAAAATGATCTGACGGTTGACACGAATTCATCTTTGATCCGACGGATGACGGGTATTCGGATAATAAAATTCTCAACCCTTTGGCCCCGCTTATCCTATCCTTACATTTTAAAATGATCCAACAGTCGTGAAGACACTAGAAGCAAATCAACTATCAAGGATGATTGCGGAACCACAACTTGCGAGTGATTTAACTTGTCACCAAAACTCCGCAATTTGAAGTTGTGTGAAGTTGTTGAGTCAACCACAATCGTCGATCTTCAAAGTTATAAGATCGGACGGTCCTAACTAATTGCGGGATTGGAACTAGCACGATATTTAATTCTCCTTTCGATCTATGCAATCTATCCCTGTCATTGATCTATAGATTTCACATCTGACGGTCACAGCTCAATCCGACTTAATCTGATCGCGTGTTGGATCAACCATAGTCGTCGATATCCGAGTCTATGAGATTTGACGATCTAGACCAATTGTGGGATTGGAACTAGAGAGTCATTTAATTCTCCTTCTGATCTCCGCAAGATATCCCTTTCGTTGATTTGGCTTGTATATCTGACGGTCATGATCCTCCAAAGGTCCTCAAGCCCACAGTCACTCATATGACCGATGTCCGTTATATGAGACAATAAACACCGTCATTTTCTTGATCGGACAGTTGTTGAGGCTTCTCACCTTTTCTTTTTCATTGGTCAACTTCTTAGTCTTTCCATCGATCGAATGACATTTCTAGAATGTGCTCTTCATTTGATAACTCTCCTGAGCTTTAATAATTGTATGTTCATTATTTTATGCATTGATAGTCAGTCACTAATTCTTCTGAACTTTGATCATAGGAACATTGTTGATCCTATCGTGATCAACAATAATCACAAATTGCTTATGTACTCCTTTTTCCCTTCTGAGCTTTGATCTCTCCATACTGTTCTCTCCTCCTCCTGATCTTATGCTTTTGATCTCTGCATACTGTTTGACATTCTCTGTTGACTGATATATTGTTGACATCAATGACAGTTCATCATAAAAAAAAATCATCACATCGTAATGACATCGACTGTTGACTTCAATGACAACATATCAATGACAATATGTCCAACAATCTCCCCCTTTGTCATTGAGGGAAACACACTAAATTCATACACAAACTCCCCCTGAGATGATGCTTTTGTTTATGAATCTCTATATGAAGTTACTCTCCCCCTTTGACATCAATGGAAAAAGGGTTGCTTCCCTTATGATCAACCTATGTTTTTCTGCATTTTGTTGACCAAAATATGAGCTTGCGTAACTCCCCTTGGAAACATGTTATGTCTGCCATAACTGAATGACTCCCCCTGTCTATATGCTCTCTCTCTGCTTCTAACTACTCTCCCACTTTGTTTCTGAAAGGGTAGCTCTTCCTGACAAGTTATGTTCCCCTGTTAATTTACTAACTTCTTATCTCAGTTTATTGGGATTTTTGTGTTTAAATAAGTAGTCTTCTTGATACAAATTTTGTAGTGATCAAGTATTTTTCAAAAACTTAATCTAATTACATTCTTATTCAATAATCAAATTACTCCTCTTGAGTTTTTACTGACTTTCCTTTGTTAAATAGAACAAGAATATGAATCTTACTGATATTTTTGATCTGCTTCTTATTCGTTTTTATATTTCACGGGAATATCAATTGAGGAATTATACCAATTGATTTAAATACTAATTTTGTTATCAATTGATCTTTGTTGAATGATACTTCTTGAACTTCTTTGCTACCTTTATTTATTTATTTTTTGTATTCTACAATTAACCCTACCAATGATTTTTCTTTTGACTACTAATCCATAGATAGTCAAGATTTTCAAAATGTTAATTTAGAAACTCTTTGGCATAATCCTTTGATTTTGCAAAAACCAATCTAAACTTCTTTTTGTATTTTCTTTCTTTTGCTAACAACTTATGACATCATCAGAAATTGATATTGTCCCATATTCTTCTATAGGTACTTCCTTTTCTTGAGATTGATTTATCTCATATTGAATTTCACATTCTTTATCAAGACTTTTACCCATCATGTTCTTATTATTAGTTTTGTTTTCAGGTGTAATAACATCTTTCTTGCTTTCTCCTTCAGATTTTCTTCTCCATATCATTATGTGAGATATTCTTCTTTTTGGATCTTCTCTTTCTAATTGTGTTTTTGGAGATTTGTCATCTCCTTTCTTCTTCCAACTTTTATTAGGTTTTGTCACTGACTTTAATGACTTATTCAAATATAGACTTTTTGTATTCTTGCATTTTTTGGATTTGTGCCCAAACCTATCACAGTTGTAACATCTCATTGTATGACAAAATTTTGTTGTGTGCCCAACAAAATTACATCTCCAACATCTAATTGAGTTTTTGGATTTTCTTGTATATCCTTTCTCTAGTTTCTTGCAGTTCATTGATTTATGTCCAAATATATGACAAGAAAATCAATAGCCATTGAAGGTGTTTCCTTTCTTGATTTTATTTTGGCTTGAAGGATCTGTCATTTGATTTTCTTCTTCCTTTTTACTTCTATAGTTTTCTTCCTTAACAAAGTTCATGACTTGTAA
>ML807328.1:486607-512268 GCA_009831015.1 Picea engelmannii
GAATTGCAGAAATTGAAGAAGTCTCAGGAAGCATTATCAGGTTCTATGTGATGATTGGTTGATGGTGATGATTTAATGTAAAGTTTTATTATCTCTCATATATTCTTGGGTGGAAGGAAGGGGAAAGGATGGAGATTTCAAATTTCTCTTGATAGTGGAGGATTGTATATTCCTCTTGGAGGTTTATTCCTCCCTTTACATTTGGAAGTTGTAGCTACCTTTGGAAGTCATTACTTCCCTTGAACAATAACTATTGATTATTTCTCATATATTGTGCATGGTGTATTATGGTGTATTGGTGTAACTCTTATACTATTGTTAATTTCTCATTGGATATAGTTGAATGGTTTAAGTATAAGTTGAAAAAGGTTTTAAATTGTACTTGATACTGATTCACCCCCTCCCAGTATCAACACTCACTCCTGTCCACACAAGTGTGAAAAGAGGTTGTCCAAACTCTGCACAAAGTGCTCTACAATCCTCTACAAAATTATTCCAACAAGCTTCCACTAAAATTTGTGAATGGCTGTCCACAAAATATTCCAAGAAGATGTCTATAACAACCCACTCATATGTTGTCCAAACTACTAAAAAATCAGCCACCTCAACTCTGATACCATGAAGATTTTCCAGGTCCTATCAAGCTGCCAACTAGGTCTGTCTTTGACCTCAAGTTGGCTCTAAGTTTCAACTGTCAATGAAGGTTTTGCTGTTGTTTTCGGGCAGCCAACAGTTTAGGAACTTCTTGCTGATTTGTTACAGTTACATTCACAATTTAGGTGCTATAGCATGTAGTTTTAGTCACCAAGGGTTAGCACATGCATACCAAAATAAATGTAACAAACCTAGAGATATTTACAACTGAAAATACAATAGTTCTACACTCTAACATACATGAAATTGAACACATGTATTTTTGGTCAGCATGACCCTGAATAAACCCCCCCGGGGAAAACCAGTTTGGAATATATGTCTATATATGAGGAGAATAGATGGTGGAATACAACAAGTACAAAATATAGATGAACCTGATACAATAACAACTTGATCCAAGATGAAACACAAGTCCAAATGAAGCAAGAGTGCCCTAGGATGGTGCACCCTCCACAAATGCTGACAAGACCACTGAAATAGAGCCAGAAGCCAGCTGGAAGCTCTGATCTAGAAACCTCTCCATAGTACTATGATACTGATGATTATCCTCCCTCTGAAACATACCTCACTGTAATCTGAGCTCTCTAAGTCCTCCCCACTGATGATGCACCCTCCTCATCAAGTGCGCCCTCCTCATAACTGGAAGCTCCCCACTAAATAACTGAGACCCTAAGCCTACTGGATATCTCCAAGGAAGGGAATGCCCAAGATAACCTCAACATATGAAACCATTCTCATCCTCTTTCTCCTCCTACTTCTCCTCAAGTGATCATGCAAGTGAATGAACTCTCCTTTTCCCCTTGCGACCTCCTTTAGGAAGCATAAGGAAACCTAAAAGTTGGGTGGATGAGATCATCTCATCTCATCCCTAATCAATGGTTGAGATCATCTCAAGTAAATATCAACTCAAAACCCACTTTACTTAAGTTTCCATAGTTTCACTTTATGTCTCTTAATTCACCCACAAAGTGAATTAATTGTCACTTTAGGATAAAATGACCAAATTTCACTTTTGACTTAAATCTACTAAGTCAAAGTGAAATTAGACATAAAGTACATGGTACAAGGTACAAAGTACTTCCCTCATGTGTTTAGAAGCTCACAAACACAAGGAGACCACTTTCTAAGGTACCCAAATCTCAATAGTTCCCTCGTGGAACACATGTCTAAGACATATCAAGGTTCCCTCATTGAACCAATGTCTTCTCTAGGACACATCGAGGTTCCCTCATGGAGCCAATGTCCCGCAAGACATATTGAGGTTTCTTCATGAAACCAATGTCTTGGTTCCTTCATCTGACCATCTGAGGCACTTCAGTATGAAGTCCACATTCCCTCCTACTCATCCACACATGACCCTCCAAGGAGAATGTATAATGATGTTTCCTCAAACATCAACACTCCCTCTAAGCGAGGGAGACATTCTTTGCCACCTTAAGATTGTCAAGGAAGTACACAAACTTTCCTCTGGATAATGTCTTGGTCATAATTTCTGCAGTCTACTCATCAATAGAAATGGACTAAAGTCTAATAGATCCTCTTCGCATCCGAACATTTTCACGTACTAGGTGAAACCACATATCCACACTTGGAATCCATCTATATTGGCTCTGACATAATCTGAATGTAACACACCAAAGAAAACATACAAAGAGCATATACCACTCTTCAAACTAATACACGATCCATGCTCTTGTGTAAATGAATATACACGTGATGTTCAAATATATTGAGGGCTGATGCCACCAAAAAAAGAAATCCCCCCCCTGTGTTGCGTAGTGATATTCCTTGCCAAGGGTTAGATTCACGTTTATTCCCCCTGGGGAAAATATCTCATAGCGATATAGCGTGCAATTTCTTGTGACTATTTGTTTCCACGTAGTTAAGCTTGTCGTGCTCAACAAAAACTGAACCACGAGCAGCTGGGTCTCTGAGAATCCATGCATTGTTTACATGCTCCACAAGGTTGTAGTAATCTGCCCAGATTTGAGTGGGACTTTGAGGTCGTGCAGTAAATCCTGTCTGAAAAATCTCTTGTTAGGGACGGGTATCCCACCAATACACTGCCTCTATTATATCCTGGTCGTTGTCAGGGTCTCAATATAGAATCCTTGGTCCTTGAGCATTGTACAATGTTAACCTAGTTATATGTGGTGCTAGCCATTCACGAGCTTCATCTGTGGAAACTAGTTGGGAAATCAAAGTTGCCACTCCGTGAAATTATGAATCAGGTGGCAATGCCATACTCCACTCTAATTTCAAGAAGCTTTTCCTTGCGGAATATAGAGAAATTGGTCTCATTCGGCTAGCGCAATAACTGAAAACACAAAATTTCAGACAACGATGATCTTCACACAAATCCTCAGTATGAACGTCTCATACTCCTCTTGAAGTATTCACCAAAGAAAACCATTCTATTTCGTTTTCCTAGGCCCTCTTGTGAGGGAGTCAAATCTAGTCTCGCTCTGATACCATGTTGATTTTCATATGAGATGATATATGATAGATGTATTATTACAATGATGAATGTTCCATATATAGAGAACATATGGAGACTATCCATGAAGGGATGCATCCCTTGGATAATGAATAACTATTTATTATTATTATTATTATTATTATTTATTATATTTATTATTTAATAATCAATAATTATATTATTAATTGTTAATCTAGGAGAATGTCTTCCTAATGTTGTCCAAACATCAACAATGATGAAGTGAATGGACATGGTGAGAGGATTTTTGAGAATGGGAGAGTGAGGAAACCCTAACACTTGTGAACAACAAAATGAGGGAATAGATGGAAAAAATATGGTAGACTTACATAGAGGGAATAACCAAAGGTGTTTCTGCATGAAAGATACATACTTGCAGAGGGAATAACCATAAACATTTATGCATGGAATTATGTTGTTAAAACCTGCTCTAATACCATTTCCAAGCCATGTATGGATAGAGAATGTGTAACTCCACAATTGAATGATTTTTCATTAACTCACATCATGCATATATACAAGAGGAAGTGTCTTTTGGTTTCATCTTCCCAAAGATATGAATGACTCTTCCTATCACCTACATCTTTTCATGTTTCTCCTAAACAATATTTACAAAATAAAATAATCATGAGGATTAGGTATCCAACACTAGGATTCTACCAATGTGCTAATTTATTCTTGTAGGATTTTGTTTATGTGCTGATTTGTTCCTATCCTTCAATTATTGAATTTTCCTTGACTATTCTGGAGATTCTAATACCCTTCTTTTCCAAGTTGTTTTTATGGGAGAATGTTGTATTTTTGTCCCCTACTTTTAACCATTGGATCTTGTATTTTTATTTTCTTGTTATTTCCTATTATATAAATAATATCCATGTCCAAGGATATATTCTCTTACTTTTTCTTTGCAACATCTATCAATCCTTGAGACTTATTTTCATATTAGGCATGCATCATTTCATTTTCTAGATTATCATTTGTGGAGGAAATATTCCAAAGGTATTGAAGTTCTAGTCTTACTGGCTTTTTTACTAATAATAACATTTTGTTTTCCTTTGCCAGAGTAAGTTCTCTCCACCATGATCAAAGAGTAATTTCTCTCCACCATGATCAAATATTTGGATTAAATTTTGGGTGAGAACCATATTTCTTTAAATTTGAAGGTGTATGTTTTTAGGGTTTTTTCCTTTTTGAAGATATATACTAATTTGTTGTGGTCAAAGAGGGTTCTTTTAAGAGAGAAGGACTCATATTCAATGTTCATTTATGTCTAATTCTCATGTTGGGATCCTCCCTAGGGGTGTAATAGGGGTTTGAAGGGTCCATTCGAGTAATAATAGTGGAGGCCATTCAATTTAAGGTGGACTAGGTTCTCTATGTTTGTTATTACTAAATAAGACCTCCTATGGTAGTTATTATTGAATAAATGTAATGTAGTCTCATTAAAGAAGGTCCACTTAGTAGTTAGGAGGTTGTTATGATTTTCTTGTTAGTTATAAATAAAGATAGATTCCTCCTTATGATGCGTGGAAGAATGTTGTATTTGGAGCATTTCTTTTCTAAGGGGGCTGGAGTGTTGGGGATCCTCTCTAGGGATGTAAGGGGGGTTGAAGGATCCATTATGTTGTTATTATTAAATAATACCCACTATGGTAGTTAATATTAAATAAATTTAATGTGACCTTATTAAAGAGGGCCCACTAGGTAGTTAGGAGGTTGTTATAATGGTTTTCTTGGTAGCCATTAGAGAAATTTTGAGATCTAAAATGGACCTCCTAAGGAAAAAAATAAAACAATAGTTGAAATAATAAAACAAAAGTTATTATTTTTCAAAGGGAAATAAATAAAACTATTTTTTTAATCATATTTTCGACTTATCACCTTGTAGGTTTACTCAAATTTCAAGTGTATACACTCGTTGGATGTAGATAGAAATTCCACATCCAACAAATACCCATTATGCATACTTTGATAGACCCATAGTGAGATAAATTAGAAATACATGAAAAAACATGTTTCTTTCAAGAAACCTGTCATACTTTTGATAGACCCACATTGAGATAAACTTGAATTACATGAAAACACATGTTTCTTTTGTAACCAATACCCATTGTGCATACTTTTGATAGACCCATAGTTAGATAAACTAGAAATACATGGAAACACATGTTTCTAGTTTATCGCATGGTGGGTTGATCAAAAGTATGTAGAGTGAGTACTGGTTAGATGCAAAATTTAATTTCACATCTGTTAGCACTAAGTACATTGCCTAGGATGAAGGGACAACTTACAAAGGTAACCAAAAAACCACTTTAGAACAGAAAGCTATCCCTTTCGGTTTGGAGATGGATCTCTCTGATCACTTAGTCTCTTGGAAGATGGATCTTCTCTAAAGTTTTAGTGGATAGATTTTGATTTGATGAAATATTTATGGGGTTTGCTGGCAAGAAGAAAAAGAACCTGTTGGGAAATGGAGTCAACTTTGAAAACAATTGAAACAATGTTTGGTAGGTAGAGTTCTCAAGGAAGAAAATACAAGGTAGGTGATGAAATTTCAGTATTTTAAGTTGTTGTGATAATATGGAAGACATAGGAAAACATATAAATTCAATCATAGCACCATAAGAGATGAATTTTGATGAGTTAAGAAAGAAAACAAAATTCAAAATTGCTTAGATCTAAAGCACCATTTAGATGAATTTTAGACCCATTAACATCCAATTTTAAACATATGAAAGGTTTCAAATGAAGAGATAACAAACTAGAAAAACATACATGAAATGAATCACATAATTCAGGTCATCACCACATGAATCTTTGGTATGAAAAAGCTTTGGACATCTCCACTTGTATTCATTAAAATTCGGAAATTATTACAATGATCAGTACAATTTGTCCCTTTGTACTTCTGCCAATCCTTTTGAACATTCAAAATGATCAAATATATAAGGCAAGACTCTTCCTCAAGCTTAATAGGTCGAGCTGAACCACTATCCTACAATTTTGGATCTAGTTACATCAAAATATGAACAAACTCAAAACTGCATGCTAGGGGTCAAAGATAACATTATATATCTCTAATAATGATAGATGTTACAAAAATGAGAGAGGTTTTTGTGAATGAGATAGTTCTTGACAAAATCCTCTTTCAGTTTTCCAAAATTCCTCTCCAACAGCTCGGGATATGTGCCCAAAGATAATGACTAGAACAAGAAATCATTAAATATTTAAATCTGAAAAATAGGCTGAAAATATCCCTTCGAATCTCCCAAAATATGACACTTGTGTAAAAAATGAGAGAGGTTTTTGTTATAAAGTTCATTCTTAACAAAAACCTATTCTAGTTTCAAAACCTCTTCTCCAGATTCTCAGAATCAACAACAAAAAATGATGACTAAAACAAGAAAACATTAAATGCTTAAATCTGGAAAATGGGATGTAAAGATTCATTCGAATCTCCCAAACTATGACACCCATGTAAAACCAGAGAGAGGTTTTTGGTATTCTGTTCATTATTGACAAAAACCTCTTTGGGTTTTCCAAACTCCTTTCCATTTGGTTGGAAAATGATCTTGAAGTTGACTACTAAACTGCCATTTGCGTAGCGTGCCCTGCAGACTTTGTGTAGCGTGTTTGCAAAACATGTACTCTTTTCAATTTTTATGATGACTTGTGGAGTCAAATAGGAGTCAGATTTAGAGACCAATTTGAGGATCATTTTGTTTTTACAAAAATCATAAAAAAATTGGCATGTGATAACATTGGCTCCAATGGGAATGTTGTCCTCCCTGTGAGGCAAAAAATAACAGTAGAACAGGTGCCTTATCCATTGGGCTTATCACATTCTATGTAAATAACTCATTTTGTAGCTGAATCCAAAATGCAAACTGGAACTTGAAGTTATTTCACCCTGCTGACTATAAGATGAATGCTGAAACTAAATTAAAAAATATCGAAGAATGCTCAACTGTGAGCTTATTGGGACACAATCCTACTCTAATATACTGAAATGCCAATGCAACCAATCAAGTAGCTGCTAATCTAACATGGCTGCCTGACTTTGCTTCAATAAGATCAAGATTGGAACATGTAACAAAAAAGGCAATTCATGCTGTAATTTGTCTCCACAGGGAAAAAATGGCTAAAAATTTAAGTTGAAACACTCCTTCATATAGTCCGCTACATGATCTTTGAAATCAAAGGAAAAAGACAATAATGTATCTTTTTGGTTCTGTTGAAATGAAGCTTCAAAAGAAAGACCCTAAAATTGAACAGTTAGGGGTATTTCCTGATCTTTTAAAACCTCAAGCTCTTTCTCAATGTCCTTGACAAATTCATCCAAAAACTAGATTTTATCTTCTGAACTTCATTTACATGAATTTAAATAAGAAGAAAAATATGAAGAAAAGTTTTCTTCCACTTCCTCATCGATGTATGTATCGCTCCATTCTATAAAACCTTGAATGGAAAGTGAGTCTGTTACAAACTCTGCTTTTTCCATCCATGTTTCCAAGAAAATTACCCAAAAAAATGAAAATATCTTATGGATTTGGCAAGTAAATATTCAACCCAACTTCTACATTTTCCTTGGAACAAATCATAAAACAACATAAGGAATACAACTTCATTTTTTATTCTAAGAAGCTCAGTAAATTCACGAAAATTTGATATATGCTTCAAAGTCAAACTCAAATCCTCACCATTAAATTTTGGACCATTTCTTAAACAATATTCATCCTTGGGTAAGGGATTTGAAAAACCATAACTCTGTGAAAAATCCAATCATTCATACTTTGAAACAATTGTAGCAACATCTGAGTTCTTCATCAAATCCAGTGGAGTCACTAGTACATTTTTCAAGCTTTAAAACCTTCAGACAATAGATTTGTCATTGATACTCTGACATCTGGATACAACTGATGATGGAGTCGCCAGGTGGATGATTTACAACCTCTTTGTGTCTGAATGTTGTCCACCATCAAAAATCAGATCTGAACTTTGTCATTGATTCCATGAAAGATTTCACCTTCGTTCCCCGACAATGATGCCAAAATGTTAGCACTAAGTAAATTTCCTAGGCCGAAGGGACAACTTACAAAGGTAACCACAAAACAACTTTAGAACTAAAAACCATCCCTTTCAGTTCAGAGAGGGATCTCTCTTGTCACTTGGTCTCTTGGAAGGTGGATCTTCTCTAAAGGTTTAGTGGATATATTTTTATTTGATGAAATATTTATGGGGTTTGCTGGCAAGAAGAAAAGGAACATGTTGGACAATGAAGTCAATTCTGAAAACAATTGAAACAATGTTTGGTAGGTAGAGTTCTCAAGGAAGCAAAGTAAAAGTAGGTGATGAAATTTCAATATTTTAATTTGTTGTGATAATATGGAATAAAGAGGAAAACATATAACTTCAATGTTGGCCATATTTTCATTGATATGTTGTCATTGAAGTCAACAGTCGATGCCATTATGATGTGATGATTTGTTGTTATGATGAATTGTCATTGATGTCAACAGTATATCAGTCAACAAAGAATGTCAAACAATACGCAAAGATCGAAAGTGTAAGCTTAGGAGGAGGAGTGAACAATATGCATAGATCAAAGCTCAGAAGGGAAAACACAATATAGAAATAATTTGTGATTATTGTTGATCATGATAGGATCAACAATGTTCCAATGATCAAAGCTCATGAGAATTAGCGACTGACTATCAATTCATAAAATAATGCACAAACAATTATTAAAGTTCAGGAGAGTTAGTGAATGAAGAGCACATTCTATAAATGTCGTCCAATTGATGGAAAGACTGAGAAGTCGACCAATGCACAGGAAAAGGTGAGAAGCCTCAACAACCGTCCGATCAAGAAAATGACAGTGTTGATCATCTCATATAACAGACATCGGTCATATGAGTGACCGTGGGCTTGAGGACCATTGGAGGATCGTGACGGTCAGATATACAAGCCGAATCAACAACATGGATAGATTGCAAAGATTAGAAGGAGAATTAAACGACTCGCCAGTTCCAAACCCACAATTGGTCTAGATCGTCAGATCTCATAGACTTGGATATCGACGAATGTGGTTGATCCAACAAGCGATCAAATTAAGTCTGATTGAGTTGTGACCGTTGGATGCGCAATCGTCAGATAAACGACAAGGATATATTGCAGAGATCGAAAGGAGAATTAAATATCGCACTAGTTCCAATCCCACAATTAGTTAGGACCGTCCGATCTTGTAGCTTTGAAGATCGACGATTGTGGTTGACTCAACAACTTCGCACAACTTCAAATTGTGGAGTTTTGGTGACAAGTAAAATCACTCGCAAGTTGTGGTTCCACAATCATCCTTGATCGTTGATCTTCTTCGAGTGTCTTCATGACCGTTGGATCATTTTAAAATGTAAGGATAGGATAAGCGGGGCCAAAGGGTTGAGAATTTGATTATCCAAATACCCATTAGCCTTCAGATCAAACCTGAATTCCCGTCAGCCGTCAGATCATTTTAAAGTGGAAGGATAGGTTAAGAGAGGTAAAAGGGCTGAGAGTTCGATTATCTGAATACCCGTCAACCATCGTATTAAACCCAAATTCCCTTCATATGTCAGATCAAACCCGAATTCCCTTCAACCATCAGATCATTTTGAGTGGAAGGATACGATAAGCGAGGTAAAAGATCTGAGATCTTATTTATGTGAATTTTCGCCAGCCGTTGGATCACTCTAAGTTGAAGTACATGATAATATAGAAGAGTTGCATCGCAGACATATCGAGCCATCGATATAGGATCATGATCGACGAACAACACTTAGTTCGGGTATAAATATGCGAGGAGGTTAAGCTCTAGAAAAATCTCACTTCAGATTTTTCAGTTTGAGATTTGAAATACCTGAAGCCCGAAAATGCGAAATGAATAAGGACCATCGGATTTGGAGGACATAAGATGACCGTTGGATCAGGGTTGTTGGTTATCAGGCCACATCAGTAAGAACATGCAACAGACCACATTAGCAGACCACGTCAGCAAGGACGTGTGGCAGACCACGTCAGTAAGGACATGTGGCAGACCACATCAACAAGGACATGTGGTAGACCATGTCAACAAATACACATGGCATAATCAGATGATGACAAGTGTCAAGAGGAAATTGGCTCGTGCCATGTCAACAAGTGACGTAAGCAAGTTACGTCACTCCGAGAGTTTTACTTCGAGAGTTTTACCATCAACACTTGCCCAAAGTCCCGAAGTCCCAAATGCCAAAGTCCCGAAGTGGACACAAGATGTTCGATCATAAGATCACTTCGGGTGCACTCTCAACCGTTGATCAAAATACAATGGAAGGATAGTGTAAGCATAATAGCCAAAGTCTCGAAGTAAATGGTGGCCATCCATCTCATTGCTTGATTAAGTCCTGGCCATTGGATTAATAAATGAAAGGATAGATGTAAGGATTGTATGTGACCATTGATATGCTTCCATGATATAAATGTGAACCGTTCGATCTGTTCAACAAAATCGTATTCGAAATTTTTGAAAGGTTTGAAAAGTTGAAACCCCGAAGTTCTGAAGGGATAAGTTCCGTCAGCCGTCCATCTCATCAGGATATTGAATCGTGACCATTGATTCTGATAAACGATCAAGCAATCATTTGGCCTAGCGCCTTGTCACCACATATGGTCATATGGAATAAGAAAAATAAAGGTAAAAATTAAATAATAAGCTCGTGGTTCTACGCCTATGGTCATATGAAAATGGTTTGAAGGGAGTGCCTCATATAGATTTCACTCAACAAAGAGTTAACACCAGAACAATACAAAGAATTGATAAGAAATCAAATATGATTTGTTGGTTGAACCGAGAATGCAGTAGAAGCATGAGTACGATCTAATGAGTCGATCCATGTATGTGATCAACTCATGAGTACAAATGAACCGATACACAATCATGATTAAAAGAGAATTAAATCATGAAAACATGAATAAAAAATAATAAGGAAAAATGATATTATTTAAAGTAATTATCATTTTAAATGAAAAAGTACAATGGTTCAAATATCAAAAGACACAATGATTCAAATTCACACCAGTTGGAAGACTATATAAAGAAGAAAGAATGGGAGAAGAAGTTGTAGTTGAATTTGTTGAAGTATATATATTTATATATAATGGATTGAATGAAATTTCATTCTATCAGGTTGGTGCCTATTTACAAGCTGGGTCTTGTATGAGGATTGGATTCCTCACATCTCAGTTGGATCTGAGATCAACAAGCTGGGACTTGTTATGAGGATTGGATTCCTCATTTCTCAGTTGGATCTGAGAACTACAAGCTGGGTCTTGTAACTGAGAGCTGGGTCTCTCATAATTGTATGAAGATGATATTCAAAGATTGATCTTATGTATTCATTCAAGTTATTTAAATAAATAAAGTATTTATTATTTTATATATACTGTTTGAGAAAATGAAATAAATATTTGTTGTTCAGTTAATTTTTGAAAAGTGGAAATTTTTCCTANCTCAGTTTCAAGTACCCATTTCAACAATTTGTATCAGAGCATGGTTCCTTCAACACAGTTTAAACACTGAATGTAGATTCAAAAGAAATGGGTGGACAAATTTCTATCTCCACAAATGACGCTCCCTTATTTGATGGACCAAATTATTTATCATGGAGGGAAAATATGAAAAGATATATGAAGTCAAGAGGATCTTGAGTTTGGGATTTGGTAGTAAGTAAGCCCTGACACTTAACTACTTCAAAGAGAAAATCCAAAAATGCAAAGGAAGCAAAGAGAAACAATTCAATAGCCTTAAAAGAAATTCAAGATGGATTGTCGGACCAAGTCAAAGAAAAGATGAAGCACTACAAATCCACCAAAGAATTATGGTTTCAACTAGAAAGTTGTTATCATAATGAAACACAAGAAGAAGAGAAATCCTATCAAAGCGAGCAACAAGACTCAGATACAGAGGACTCCTTCCAGAATAAAGAATAAAACTCAGAAGAAGAGATTTCTGATTAGAATGAAGAAGATAAAGAAAATGAAAATTGCAATCATATTGAAGAACATAATACAAAGAAATACAGGATTTTATACAAATCTCAGTCAACAGTGAGGAAGATGACCTCATCAAGGAAATGCATCATACCTTAGTAATCACTAAAGAAAAATTACATAATCTTAAAACTGATGTTGCAGCTGCTATAGGAGAGATTCGTTTGGAACCAGGAAATTATATGCATATTAAATTTCCTGTGGAAGATCTTGACAGTATTGAGTACACAGCCCTGTGCACTCTATAAGAGTTGGAGAAACTCCAACAGAAAGATATGATACTACTACAACAATTAGATCAATCTAACCATGAAGATCATGGACAAATGTTTCAGCTAGGAAAAGAAGGAAGATGATGAACTTAGTAGAAACCTTGCAGATCAAAAAGAACTAAGAGGAAGCAATGCCAATCTGAAAATCCAGCTTGCAGAAGCCAAAAGAAGAGAGGAGGTAGTGAGGAATCAATTGAAAAAAATGGAAGAATTATGTCATAAGCTGGAAACAAAAGTTGTGAATCTTAGAAAGAAGGTTGAGAAGTCAAACACTCAACTTGAGGAAATCAAAGAAAATTCTTACAACATGTTGGAATTGGAAATAATCAATTTCAAAAAGATAAATGAAAGTACTAATGCAGATCTGATGACTCAAATTGAATAATCTAAGAAAAAGGAAGAATCCCAGAAGATCCAAATAACTAAAAAGGAAGAATCATGCAAAATGTTTGAATTAGAAGCCATCAAACTAAAAGGGATTTAGCTAGATATGAGGAAGAAATAAAAAATTTGAAATCTAAAGTTTTTTATCTAACAAAAGTTATGGAAGAATCGAAGACATACGACAAAACTATTAAATACAAAGAAGTATTGGATGAGACAGAAGAAATAGTCATCAATTTAAAGACTCAACTTGAACATGCTAAAGAAGTAGAAGAAACTCCGAAGATTCAATTGACTAAAAAGGAAGAATTATGTCACATGTTGAAGTTAGAAATAGTCAATCTCAAAAAGATGAATGAAAAGACAAATAAAATTGTGAATTTCCAGAATAACTTAGCTATCCTAGATAAGATTTGGAAAAGCCAAAAATCAACTAATGACAAAACTGGTCTTGGATACAATAAGAAATAAGACAATAACAAATTGAGCACCATTTACAAACTTGAGAAGGGATCATCCTCCTTAAAAGGAAAAGATTCAAGTACAAAGCAGTTACAAGTCATGAACTTTGTTAAGGAAGAAAACTATAGAAGTAAAAAGGAAGAAGAAAATCAAATGACAGATCCTTCAAGCCAAAATAAAATCAAGAAAGGAAACACCTTCAATGGCTATTGATTTTCTTGTCATATATTTGGACATAAATCAATGAACTGCAAGAAACTAGAGAAAGGATATACAAGAAAATCCAAAAACTCAATTAGATGTTGGAGATGTAATTTTGTTGGGCACACAACAAAATTTTGTCATACAATGAGATGTTACAACTGTGATAGGTTTGGGCACAAATCCAAAAAATGCAAGAATACAAAAAGTCTATATTTGAATAAGTCATTAAAGTCAGTGACAAAACCTAATAAAAGTTGGAAGAAGAAAGGAGATGACAAATCTCCAAAAACACAATTAGAAAGAGAAGATCCAAAAAGAAGAATATCTCACATAATGATATGGAGAAGAAAATCTGAAGGAGAAAGCAAGAAAGATGTTATTACACCTGAAAACAAAACTAATAATAAGAACATGATGGGTAAAAGTCTTGATAAAGAATGTGAAATTCAATATGAGATAAATCAATCTCAAGAAAAGGAAGTACCTATAGAAGAATATGGGACAATATCAATTTCTGATGATGTCATAAGTTGTTAGCAAAAGAAAGAAAATACAAAAAGAAGTTTAGATTGGTTTTTGCAAAATCAAAGGATTATGCCAAAGAGTTTCTAAATTAACATTTTGAAAATCTTGACTATCTATGGATTAGTAGTCAAAAGAAAAATCATTGGTAGGGTTAATTGTAGAATACAAAAAATAAATAAATAAAGGTAGCAAAGAAGTTCAAGAAGTATCATTCAACAAAGATCAATTGATAACAAAATTAGTATTTAAATCAATTGGTATAATTCCTCAATTGATATTCCCGTGAAATATAAAAACGAATAAGAAGCAGATCAAAAATATCAGTAAGATTCATATTCTTGTTCTATTTAACAAAGGAAAGTCAGTAAAAACTCAAGAGGAGTAATTTGATTATTGAATAAGAATGTAATTAGATTAAGTTTTTGAAAAATACTTGATCACTACAAAATTTGTATCAAGAAGACTACTTATTTAAACACAAAAATCCCAATAAACTGAGATAAGAAGTTAGTAAATTAACAGGGGAACATAACTTGTCAGGAAGAGCTACCCTTTCAGAAACAAAGTGGGAGAGTAGTTAGAAGCAGAGAGAGAGCATATAGACAGGGGGAGTCATTCAGTTATGGCAGACATAACATGTTTCCAAGGGGAGTTACGCAAGCTCATATTTTGGTCAACAAAATGCAGAAAAACATAGGTTGATCATAAGGGAAGCAACCCTTTTTCCATTGATGTCAAAGGGGGAGAGTAACTTCATATAGAGATTCATAAACAAAAGCATCATCTCAGGGGGAGTTTGTGTATGAATTTAGTGTGTTTCCCTCAATGACAAAGGGGGAGATTGTTGGACATATTGTCATTGATATGTTGTCATTGAAGTCAACAGTCGATGTCATTACGATGTGATGATTTTTTTTTATGATGAACTGTCATTGATGTCAACAATATATCAGTCAACAGAGAATGTCAAACAGTATGCAGAGATCAAAAGCATAAGATCAGGAGGAGGAGAGAACAGTATGGAGAGATCAAAGCTCAGAAGGGAAAAAGGAGTACATAAGCAATTTGTGATTATTGTTGATCACGATAGGATCAACAATGTTCCTATGATCAAAGTTCAGAAGAATTAGTGACTGACTATCAATGCATAAAATAATGAACATACAATTATTAAAGCTCAGGAGAGTTATCAAATGAAGAGCACATTCTAGAAATGTCATTCGATCGATGGAAAGACTAAGAAGTTGACCAATGAAAAAGAAAAGGTGAGAAGCCTCAACAACTGTCCGATCAAGAAAATGACGGTGTTTATTGTCTCATATAACGGACATCGGTCATATGAGTGACTGTGGGCTTGAGGACCTTTGGAGGATCATGACCGTCAGATATACAAGCCAAATCAACGAAAGGGATATCTTGCGGAGATCAGAAGGAGAATTAAATGACTCTCTAGTTCCAATCCCACAATTGGTCTAGATCGTCAAATCTCATAGACTCGGATATCGACGACTATGGTTGATCCAACACGCGATCAGATTAAGTCGGATTGAGCTGTGACCGTCAGATGTGAAATCTATAGATCAATGACAGGGATAGATTGCATAGATCGAAAGGAGAATTAAATATCGTGCTAGTTCCAATCCCGCAATTAGTTAGGACCGTCCGATCTTATAACTTTGAAGATCGACGATTGTGGTTGACTCAACAACTTCACACAACTTCAAATTGCGGAGTTTTGGTGACAAGTTAAATCACTCGCAAGTTGTGGTTCCGCAATCATCCTTGATAGTTGATTTGCTTCTAGTGTCTTCACGACTGTTGGATCATTTTAAAATGTAAGGATAGGATAAGCGGGGCCAAAGGGTTGAGAATTTTATTATCCGAATACCCGTCATCCGTCGGATCAAAGATGAATTCGTGTCAACCGTCAGATCATTTTAAAGTGAAAGGATAGGTTAAGCGAGGTAAAAGGGTTGAGAGTTAGATTATTCAAATACCCATCAGCTGTCGGATCAAACCCGAATTCCCTTCAGCCATCAGATCATTTCGAGTGGAAGGATAGGATAAGCAAGGTAAAATATATGAGATCTCATTTATGCGAATTTCTGTCAGCCATTGGATTACTCTAAGTGGAAGGACATGATAAGATAGAAGAGATGCATTACAGACAGATTGAGCCATCAATATAGGATCATGATCGATGAACAACACTTAGTTCGGGTATAAATATGCGAGGGGGTTAAGCTCCGGAAAAATATCACTTCATATTTTTCAGTTTGAGATTTGAAATACCCAAAGCCCGAAAATTCGAAATGAATAAGGACCATCATATTTGGAGACATACGATGACCGTTGGATCAGGGTTGTTGGTCAACATACCATGTCAAAAGACCACGTCAGCAGACCATGTTAGCAAGGACGTGTGGAAGACCACGTCAACAAGGACGTGTGGAAGACCACATCAACAAGGACGTGTGGCATACCACGTTAGCAAGGACACATGGCATACCATGTCAGTAGATCACGTCAACAAATACACATAGAATAATCAGATGATGACAAGTGTCAAGAGGAAATTGGCTCGTGCCATGTCAACAAGTGACATAAGCAAGTTACGTCACTCCAAGAGTTTTACTTTAGGAGTTTTACCACCAGCACTTGCGCAAAGTCCCGAGGTCCCGAATGCTGAAGTCCCGAAGTGGACATGAGACGTCCGATCAGAAGATCACTTTAGGTGCACTCTCAACCATTGATCAAAATACAATGGAAGGATAGTGTAAGCATAATAGCCGAAGTCCTGAAGTAAATGGTGACCATCCATATCAATGCTTGATTAAGTTCTGGACGTCAGATTAAACAATGCAAAGATAGATGTAAGGATCGTATGTGACCATTGATATGCTTCCGTGATATAAATGTGAACCGTCTGATCTTTTTGGAGAAATCGTATTCAGATGTTTTGAAAGGTTTGAAAAGTTGAAACCTCGAAGTTCAGAAGGGCGAAGTTCCATCAGCCATTCATGTCATCGGGATATCGAATTGTGACCATTGATTTTGATAAACGCTCAAATGATCATTTGGCCTAGCGCCTGGTCACCACATATGGTCATATGGACTAAGAAAAATAAAGGTAAAACTTAAATAATAAGCTCGTGGTTCTACGCCTATGGTCATATGAAAATGGTTTGAAGGGAGCGCCTCATACATATTTCACTCGACATAGAGTTAACACCAAAGCAATACAGAGAATTGATAAGAAATCAAATATGATCTGTTGGTTGAGCTGAGAATGCAACAGAAGCATGAGTATGATATAATGAGTCGATCCATGTCTGTGGTCAACTCATGAGGACAAACAAAATGATACACAATCATGGTTAAAAGACAATTAAATCATGAAAACATGAATAAAGAATAAAAAGGAAAAATGATATTAATTATCATTTTAAATGAAAAAGTACAATGGTTCAAATATCAAAAGACACAATAATTCAAATTCACACCAGTTGGAAGACTAAATAAACAAGAAAGAATGGGAGAAGAAGTTGTAGTTGAATTTGTTGAAGTATATATATTTATATATAATGGATTGAATGAAATTTCATTCTATTAGGTTGATGCTTATTTACAAGCTGGGTCTTGTATGGGGATTGAATTCCTCACATCTCAGTTGGATCTGAGATCAACAAGCTGGGACTTGTTATGAAGATTGGATTCCTCATTTCTCAATTGGATTTGAGAACTACAAGCTGGGTCTTGTAATAGAGAGCTGGGTCTCTCATAATTGTATGAAGATGATATTCAAAGATTGATCTTATGTATTCATTCAAGTTATTTAAATAAATAAAGTATTTATTCTTTTATATATATTGTTTGAGAAAATGAAATAAATATTTGTTGTTCAGTTAATTTTTGAAAAGTGGAAATTTGTCCTAAGTTATGTGACACTGATTCACCCCACCCTATCAGTTTCAAGTACCCATTTCAACATTCAATCAGAGAACCATAAGAGATGAATTCTGATGAGTTAAGAAAGAAAACATAATTCAAAATTGCTTAGATCTAAAGCATCATTTAGATGAATTTCAGACCCATTAACATCCAATTTTAAACATATGAAAGGTTGCATATGAAGAGATAGAAAACTAGAAAAACATACATGAAAGGAAGTACATACTTCAGGTCATCACCACATGAATCTTTGGTATGAAAAAACTCTAGACATCTCCACTTGTATTCATTCAAATTCATAAATTATTACGATGATCAGTACAATTCCTCCCTTTGTACTTCTGCCAACCCTTTTGCATATTCAAAAAGCTCAAATATATAAAGGCAATACTCGTCCTCAAGTTGAGGAGGTCAAGCTCAACCACTATCCTACATTTTTGGATCTAGTTACATCAAAGTAGGAACAAACTCGAAACTGCCTGCTAAGAAATAGTTGTCAATTTTCTGGACTATAGGGGTCAAATATAACATCATATATCTCGAATCATGATATTTGTTACCAAAATGAGGGAGGTTTTTGTGAATGAACTTGTTCTTGACAAAATCCTCTTTCAGTTTTCTAAAATCCCTCTCCAGCATCTCGGGATATGCGCCCAAAGATAATGACTAAAACAAGAAATCATTAAATATTTAAATCTGGAAAACAGGCTGAAAAGATCCCTTCGAATATCCCAAAATATGACAAATGTGTAAGAATTGCGAGAGGCGTTTGTTATGAAGTTCATGGTTTACAAAAACTTCTTTTTGTTTTCAAAACCTCTTCTCCATATTCTCAGAATCTGTGCCCAAAAATGATGACTAAAACATGAAAACATTAAATGCTTAAATCTGGAAAATGGGCTATAAAGATTCATTCAAAGCTCCCAAACTATGACACCTGTGTAAAAACTAAGAGATGTTTTTGTTATTGAGTTAATTTTGGGAAAAAATGTCTTTGCGTTTTTCCAAATGCCTCTTCAGTTAGTTGGAAAATGATCTTGAAGTTGAATACTAATCTACCATTTGCGTAGCGTGCCCTGAAGACTTTGCGTGGCGTGTTCGCACAACTTGTACTCTTTTCAATTTTTATGATGACTTGTGGAGTCAAATATGAGTTGGATTTAGAGACCAATCCGAGGATCAATTTTTTTTACAAAAATCATAAAAAAATTGGCATGTGATAACAACATCCATTGAGTATACTTGAAATTTAGGTAAGCCTCTAAGGAGATAAGTAAAAAATTTGATTAAAAAAATTAGTTTTATTTCTTTCCCTTCAAAACTATTTACCCTTATGGTTGGCATCATTATCTCTAATTCTATTGGTTCTTTTAAAGTTGATGTCAATAACACATTTTTTGTTTTGAGGCCCATTTTTGACCTCAAAATTTCTCTAATATATAAATAAGGATGGAGTCTTCATTATGGATGTGCGGAAAAATATGGTATTTGGAGCTTATCTCGTTGAGAGGTTGCCCAATCTTAAGAGGCAAGTGAATAACATGATTCATTTCATAAAATGATCATTGTAATTTGTTGCCCTACCTTAAGGATATTTAACTGTTAATAAAGTGTAGATAATTTCTATATATATATTTGTGATTCAATCTAAGGGTCAAGGATCATAACAAGTGGTATTAGAGATCTTTCTTGGGCCATTTAAAAAAAAAAATCTTTTATAAATTTTAATTTTCTTTTTCTATTTTGCATGTTTTCAAAGGACAAAAGAGGGTCGTGACACTCAAGTACATTATTGTACATTTTTGAGCATAATTTGAAGAAACCAACTGTAGATCTGAGTTCCTCTCAGAAAAACACCCAAGTTGAAAAAATGGTTCAAATAAGAGTTTGGAAAGTGAAGATATCATTGATTTAAAATAAACTATTTTCAGATTTTTCTGTAACAACCGTGTGGATTGTAAAGAAGATATATTTTGAGAGAGTGTTCAGATTGCAAATACACCAATGCCATTAGATAGAAGATTTTTTGGGGTTTGATTTGATATATTATATGTAATGATTTTTATCAATAGCTAATGCACTACAACCCTTGCAACGTTTCTCATTCAACCCCTAATAGAACTAAAGAATGACAATGTTGATGAACATGACATGGGAGGAAAATGATGGAATCTTGCAGGTTCTAATGAATAGATTTGCCAGGTATCAAAAATATATGGAGGATACAATTAAGAAGGAATTCCATGAATTTAGGAAGAGCCCTATCATTACAAACCATATCCTTTTATAAATGAAGAGTATAAAAAGAAATATATGTTTGGTATGATTTATAGGATGATTATGAGGATTGGTACATGGATTGTTGTAATTTCTAGGAAAAAAACTACCGCCAACTTCTATTTGAATGACTCTACTCCACTTTAAATACCCAAGGGATTTCAAACTTGGCTAAGTTCCCTATCTTTCTGAACCCTTCGCAAATTTTTGAAAGATGTTCCTTTCTTTTCCTTGTTCAAAATTTTCCTTCCTCTCGATTCCCCAATCGGGCTTGATTTGTAAATCAAGTCCTTTGTTTCCAAATTTCCTTCTTAATTTGCAATTGATTCCCAATCTCTTGATCGCCCCCCCTCCTCCTTATCTTTATTCCCGATTTGCAATTCGAGCATGATCTCCTAATCAAGCTCATTTTCCGTATCTTCAATCACGATCTCCTAATCGAGCTCATTTTCCTTAGAACCTCCACCTTTGAAATTTTCCTACCCAACTCCAGATTTCAAAATATGGCATGATCCCTTGATCATGATCTCATTCCCATCTCTATCTTTTGTATTCATTTATCGGGATCAATATCTTGATTGAGCCCTCTTTTGATCAAGTTCAAATGTGTTTTTCCCCCTTCGAGTGGCCTCTTTTTTCCAAATCTAAATTTACTCCCCCTTTCAAATGTGGCCCTCTTTCAAAGTACATTTAAAATGCAGTTTTGTAATCGATATCCACCAATTAGTTAGTTTCCTTCTCCTTGAAAAACCATGTGAGGAGGAGAAGGAGCACTGAACCTTTCTCACACTTTTTAAATTAAATTTATGAGGAGAAGGAGCATTGACATTTTCTCAAAATTTGCAATTCGAAAGAGGAGGAGGAGCATGTGCCCTTTCTCATAATTTTTGTAATTTGAGTGAGCAGGAGAAGGGTACTGACCCTTTATCATACTTTATTAATTTTTGAGCGGAAGAGGAGGAGCACTATCCATTTCTCATATTTTGGTATTTTTTGGGAGGAGGAGAAGCAACATTGGTACTTTCTCATACTTTTGTAATTAGAGTGACGATGAGAAGGAGAAGAAACACTAGTCATTTCTCACACTTATATCATTTGAAAGAGGGGGAGGAGGAGGAGGAGGATGGCCCCTTTATCACACTTTTTTAATTTGAGTGAGAATGAGAAGGAGCATTGGCCCTTTATCATACTAAATTTAGTAATTTTTAGGAGGAAGAGAAGGAGAACTATCCCTCCCTCATATTCTAGTAAATTTTCGAAGGAGGAAAAGCATAATGATCCTTTCTCATACTTGAGTAATTAGAGTGATAAGGAGAATGAGAATGAGAAATATCCTTTTCTTACACTTATGTCATTCGAAAGGAGAGAAGATGGAGCATGATCCCTTTTTCACACTTTTTTAATTTGAGTGGGGAGGAGGAGCCCTGACCCTTTCTCATGCTTGAGGTGCATAAACCCTTTCTTGTGCTTTAATAATTTTTGGGAGGTGAAGCATCACCGACCCTTTTTCACACTTTTGTAATTAGAGTGATGAGGAGAAGGAATGTTGTCCCTTTCTCACACTTTATTAATATTTGGGATGAATAGAAGGAGTACAAAACCTTTCTCATACTTTAGTAATTTTTGGGAGGAGAGGGAGCATTGACCCTTTTTCACACTTTTCTAATTAGAGTGATGAGGAGGAGAGTGAACATTGTCCTATTCTCACACTTTTGTCATTCAAGCGCTTTCCACATTGTCGAGTATTCAAAAACCTTCATGGAAAAGTACATTCAAAATAAAACCTTGTATTCAAAGTTTACAAATTCCCAAGAATTTTCTAACTTGGCCAAGTTCCTTATTTTTTTGAACCCTTTGTAAATGTTTGAAGTATTTGTTTTTCTTTTACTTGTTCAAAATTTTCTTTCCTCCTTATTCCCCAATCGAGCCTGATTTCTAAATCTAACCCTTTGTTTCCAACTCTCTTTCACGATTTGCAAGTAGTGCCCGATCTCCTAACAAAGCCCCTTCCTCCTTATATTCCTTTCTAATTTGCAGTTCAAGTTCTATCTCCTGATTGAGCTCCTTCTCCATATCTTCAATCCCTATTTACAACATTCCTCCTTATCTTAGTGCCCAATTTGCAAGTTGGTCCCATCCCTCCTTTTCCTTTAATATTTTCCTTCGAATGAAATGTCACTCAAGAACCTTCTCCTTTGCCTTTCTTTCGATCTCTTTCTTCCCATGTTACTGATTTATAAATTTATCTCGATCCCCTGATCAAACCCTCATTCCCTTTTCATCCTTCCCAATTTGTTGATCGAGTTAGATTCTTAATTTGGGCCCCTCTTCACCTAGTTTGAACATGGACTTTCTCTTCTTTCCAAACTTTCCCCTTTTCTTTCAAACCTTCACCTTTGAAATATGTCTTCCCAACTCTTGATTTCAAAACTAGGCCCTCACTCCCCTTTCTATATTTTATATTCATTGACGAGGCTCGATATCCCAATCAAGCCCTCTCTTTTCCAAGTTTGATGTGTTATTCCCCTTTCAAGTGGCCCCATTTTTCCCAGTTTGAATTTATTCTCATCTTTAAAATGTGACCTTGTTTCAAAGATCATTTCACATGCACTTTTCTAACCAATATCTAACAATTAGTTAGTTTCCTTTTCCATCCAAAAAAGTGTGAGGAGTAGAAGGATCCCTAACCCTTTCTCAGACTTTTGTAATTAGAGTGGAGAGGATACAAAGAAGGAGCAATGGCCCTTCTCACACTTCTATCACTGGAAAGAGGAGGAGGATCATGGGCCCTTTCTCCTAGTTTTGTAATTTGAGTGAGAAGGAGAAGGAGCATTATCCCTTTATCACACTTTAGTAATTTTTTGGGAGGAAGGTAAGGAGCATTCTCCCTTTCTCACACTCTAGTAATTTTTGGGAGGAGGAGAAGCAACATTGGCCATTTCTCACACTTTTATCATTTGAGTGAGGATAAGATTGAGCAAAAAAATCTTTCTCACAAATTTGTAATTTGCTTGAGGAGGAGAGCACAATTTTTTTTTTCTTTTAAGAAAAATAGGGAATTGTTTATTAAAAAACTCTACAAGAAGTCCTACAGAAAAAGAGCTTACATGTCCAAAAATCATCCTTTTCAAAAATGGAAAAAATAGGCTGGAAACTAACTAGACTGCCTTGAAAACTAGAGACTAGCTTGAGTTCATACAAAATTCCAAAATATCTCCCATGAAAAAGTATGTATAACACCCCTAATATCAAAATACAAAAACACAATATCAACAATTTATTAAGCTAGAGGATATTTCCTGTCTAACTTGAAATCATCGTGCCTTGGTGGCGAATTCATGTCCGGAATGTTCGGGTGAGGACCAAGGGATGAGGCCTCATCTGAATTCGCTATGGATGTGCTGGCTGATGGCGGGAACCTAGGCCTGGAGCACATTTATTCCACTTCAGACTGTATAGCCGTGCACTCGTCCTGGAGTTTCTGCTGGCCCTGCCTATGCTCCACCAAAATATCTAGGGCAGTAAGAACTTGTGCTAACAATTTGTTCACTCGAATTTGAAGAGCTTGAATATAATTCACCAAGTATAAGTGTTCATTATATGGAGGCTCTCTTCTCCAACACGCACAACCTACGCTTCTCTCGGCCATAACATGGATCCCTACATCTACAACTGGACCAACGAATTCTGATGAAACCAAAAGCAAATTATGTATCAATGCCAAATTCTTCCCAGGATCCAGGTATGTTTTTAATATTCCCTATTTTTCTCCTTTTAAATTCTCATTCCATCACGTGAGGGGTTGCAACCACAAAGGATGAAGAACTTCACCCATCAAATCCATTAAATGAGAAATAGACTCACATAGAGAGATCGACTGACTCAGAGAGAAGGTACCATCATTCCCTTTCATGGAGGATGTCGAAGAGAAATGGGGTGATGCAAAGATCATGAGTGGAAGGACAAGATCCATGAGGTGAGGAAATAAAGAGGCAAGGGGAAATGTCAGGGTCTGTGTGGATAAGAAGGGGGCACACACGCGACTGAAATAGAAGGATGAAGAATTCATGCCCGAGAAAGGGAGGGGAGAAGTACAACAAAGGACACCCACGTGTGGCTGACTAATAAACCGATGTGGCATAAAACAATCACCATGTGTTCCATAAGAAAGGGACAGGAGGTGACGACAATGGGTCATGAGCAGAAGGGTGTGTATAGAGAATGGCTAGCTCTAGGATCCTTGATAGAAGCCCCACATGGAGCTGGGATATTAACCATGATATTAGTCATGGGATATGGTCTAATGAGTGATTCCCATTGACATGGAGAATTTCAATGGTGTCTCTGATAGCCAGATTGGCTTGACCTTAAAAAATTAACTTGTTATGATGGAGGATGTGGAAAGGAAATAAAGAGTGGAAAGCTTCAATATCATGATGGATTCTCAGAAATATATCTCTCAATTTCATATCTGTTGGCAGAGTATTCATCCTCACATGGTTAATGAACAATTTCCAATCGCCCAAGATTATGATAGAGTCTATGCCTTTTTATCGGGCCAATAACAATCCTTGAAGTAGAGCATATGCCTCTGCCTGGTTTTTAGTTGCATGACTGAAACTCCATGAAAATGAAAGCCTATATTATCTCCTCAGGAGAAAATAACCCCACCTGCACCTTCCACCCCGTGGTTTCCT
Organism: Picea engelmannii; assembly: GCA_009831015.1. NCBI lineage: Eukaryota > Viridiplantae > Streptophyta > Pinopsida > Pinales > Pinaceae > Picea > Picea engelmannii. The sequence continues at coordinate 511,594 of ML807328.1, forward strand.
TTAGAGACACTGTCAAATCTCAATATACGCCCTGTCAAAGCTCAATATATTCCATGTCTAAGATTTCTTCCAATCCTCAAACTCATGAGATGTAATGTGAAGCTTCCATTTGGATCTGGAAGAATTGATATTGCTAGTTTGTGTGAGACTACTGTAGAGGGTTGGTTGAGCTAGAGAGAGCCTTTGATGCCTGTTGTCTTCATCTCAGGTTAGTTGCTACTGGACAATCATCTTTTTCTTTCACATATTGAAGTGTTCCACAAGTAGCCCCAATCTCTTGGAGGCCACCATCGACGGGGTGGAAAATTATTCTCAGAAGATGGCATGATTTCACGCTAGCCATATTTTCCAAGTAATGAATTTAGGTAGGACCAAAAAGGCAGCCTTGAAAGATTTATTGTTTTCTAATGAATCCATGTAAGAATCTTTCCATCTACTGAATATTTTACTTGGGGATTTGGCCACCTGATTCTTGAGAACAAACTTTGAAGCACTAAATACCACACTTTTGTAGAGACCGAACAATCCAAGAATAAATGTGCACTTGTTTCTTCAGAATGATGACATAGTACACACTTGTAGGGACCTATGAACCCCCTTTTTTTCATATTTTCCCCAGTAAGGACCTTACCGTGAGACAAATTCCACCAAAACTTATTACCATGAGCTAGAGTC
>ML807329.1:31102-43964 GCA_009831015.1 Picea engelmannii
GGGATTAGGGTTTTGGTATCTACGGAATACCTAAAAACATTGTATATATTGTATGGAGAATGGTGAAATTCGATATAATGAAAATAAGAAAGGTTTTCCCGGTTGAGGGTTTCCGGTAAAAATCTCTGTGTATTCTGTGTATGTTCCATTGATTAATTTCTGTATTGCTTAAGAATCTATATGCATTGCTTTACTTCGCAGGTTTAAAAATTACAAAGGGCCCATCCCCTTCAGATTCAACCCTGCATGGATACAGGACAAAGATTTTCCGCGCAGAGTCTCCAATGTATGGACTAGCAAAGTTAATGGCTCTGCATTTTATGTTTGGGAAGAAAAATTGCGAAGGCTCAAGGCCGAGCTAAAAGGATGGGAAAAAAAACAAGTCGACCCAATCGCCCTATGACTAGAAGATCAAAGGCATCTAGAAAGTCATCAGCTCGCCCTGGAAAATAAGGAGATCATACAACAGGACTTATTCAAGGAGGAGCAACTTCAAACGCAATGGCACAAATCTTGCAGAGATGAGGAAAGTTACTGGAGGCAGAAGTCTCGAAGTCTTTGGCTGAAGGAAGGAGACAGAAATACGAGTTATTTTCATAAGAAAGCGGAAGCAAGAAAACACTTCAAGGCTATGACAGAAATCCAAGTCCAAAACACTACAATCTCTGAACTGGAGGGCATCAGACAGGCAGCCTTTGAGACATTCAAAACCCTCTACACAGAAACTGAAAGGGCAAGCATTGATCCCCAAATGTACCCTTTATCAGTTGTTCCAAAGCTAATAAAAGATGACATCAACCTCAAGCTTCTGGAGGAAGTCTCATAGCAAGAAATAAAAGAGGCGGTGGACCAAATGCACCCGGACAAAGCCCCCGGACCGGATGGATTTACAGCCAGATTCTTCCAGCAATGCTGGGAAATAATCAAATCAGACTTAACCAAAATGATAAGGAAATCACAGGCGAGCAGCAAGCTGGGAGGAAGCATAAACTCAGCCTTCCTGGCACTCATCCCAAAAGAGAAAGGAGCGCTCAACTTTAGCCGATTCAGACCGATCTCCCTCTGTAACACGAGCTATAAAATTCTTACTAAGGTAATTGCAAACAAATTGAAGAATGTCCTCCCTCTCATAGTGCCAGAGAACCAGGGAGGATTCATAAAAGGCAGGAAAATAGCAGACAACATAGTCCTGGTGCAAGAAGCTCTTCACTCAAGTCTACGCAGGAAGGATAAAGGTATGATTATTAAACTGGACCTTGCAAATGCTTTTGACAGAGTTAATCATAATTTCCTTTTTGAGGTAATGAAGAAGTTTGGATTTGACGAATCCTTTGTGAACTGGATAAGAGCCTGCATAGGATCGCCATGGATAGCCCCCATGGTAAATGGAAGAGTGAAAAACTTCTTCAAAGCATCCAGGGGCTTAAGACATGGTTGTCCTTTGTCGCCCCTGCTATACGTAATTCAAGCCTCAGTCCTTAGCTACCAATTGGAAAATGCCAGAATTTGCAGCAACCTCCAAGGACTAAAAATAACCCAAGGCGTGAAGGAAATCAACCACGTGAAATTTGCGGATGACACCTTGCTCCTAGGAGGGGCGAGTCGATTAGTAGCAAAAAGATTCAAAGAGGAGCTGGACACTTATGCTGCAGTGTCAGGAAGCGAGATAAGTCAGACAAAAAGTAAAATTTATGGCTGGAATATCACACCCAATGAGATGCTGGAAATTTCTAGAGTTTTGGGGATGGAAGGGCACACCAAATGGGAGACCTTCACCTACCTGGGAATCCCTATCTCCAAGATGACTCCAAGGACCTCCAACTGGAACCACTTACTAGATAAAATAAAGAAGAGAATTTCCTCATGGGGGGGAAATTGGCTAAGCTTAGCAGGGAGGATAGTTCTAATCAAATCCGTTCTGGCAAGTGTACCCATTTACCAAAATTCTTTGCTTATGGCTCCAAGCACTACAATTAAACAAATGGAAGCATTGCAGAGAAGTTTTTTGTGGGAAGGGGGGAAGAAAACAGGTAGAAGACTTCATCTTATAAACTGGGATAAAATCTCAAAACCCCTCTTGGAAGGAGGACTCAACCTCAAAAACACCAAGGTACAGAATCTGGCCCTAGGGGAAAAATTGCTATGGTACATAGTCAGCGGTGACACAGCATGGTGCAAGGAAGCCCTGTGGAAGAAATATTTCAGAGGTACAAGGAAGAGATGCATTGAAAATCCTTGCAGAGAGACTAAGGGGTCCCCAATCTACAATCTCTACAGAAAATCCATCGACCAATTCACTCCCCATCTGACCTGGGTGCCGGGAAATGGGAAAAAAATTAAAATCTGGCAAGACTCCATTCTCGGTGATCCACCGTTGGAACTGAGCTAGAACCTTCAACGACTAAAAATATGGATGGATGGGCAAAATCTAAAGACGCTCTTTGACATCTCTACATGGGGGACAGACAGACACAAATCGTGGCAAGGATGGGCAGTGAGCAACCTACCCCTGGACTTAGAAATTGAGTGGTGCTCTCTAAATATCAGCCTGCAGGGGAAAGCCCCCTTAAGAAAAAAGGGGAAAGATGAGAGAGGATGGGGAAGAAATGCTAAACCCTACTCCACCTCACTGGGATACACTACCTTCCAAAACATCCCTCATGTCCCACCCAACCCGTCCTTGTGGAAATCCATCTGGAATACAAAAACCATTCCCAAAATAGACCTGTTCCTTTGGACTCTTAGCCACAACAGTATCCAAACAGGGGAAAACCTCCAAAAGAAAGGTTGGGAGGGCCCCTTTAGGTGCCCCTTGTGTCAGCAAGCTGAGGAAACCTATGATCATCTCCTCCTTAACTGTAACTATTCAAAAGAAGTTTGGAAGTTGGCAGTTGGGTTGCAAAATGAACTTCCTCTTCCCCAAGACATTCATTCCCTCCTCCAAGGCTGGACCACACTTTATCCGTTCCAATTGAAGAAGCAAAGCGTTGCCTTGAGGCTTTGGCAAGCAATCCCAAGATTCATCCTTTGGGGGATCTGGTTGGAAAGAAATAACAGAATTTTTAGAGACAAGGAAAGGATGGATTCCCTAGTAAGCGCAAAGATTAGATCTCTTTTTGGCGAATGGGATAGCGCTCATTGTAAATCTAATTATAGTAGGGAGATGGAAGAGCAAGAAGAGCCCTGGAGGGACCAATTCCAAATTGAATAGCAAACCGGGAGCACAGCTACAACTCAAGAGCACTGGAAAATAAGGACAGAAAAGAGCGAATTCGACAACTGGAAAAGAGAAAGGAAAATTCACATTCTGTCCTTTGACGCAGCTTCAAAGGGAAACCCAGGTCAAGCAGGAGGAGGAGGAATAATTGTGAAGCCAAATGCAGAAGTCATGGTGCGATACGCGATTGGTCTTAGCATCGCCACCAACAACCATGCAGAAGCAATGGCACTCTGGCAAGGCCTGTGCCAATCCAAAAGCAATGGAATCCAAAATTTGATTATCATAGGAGACTCCCGCATGTTAATTCGAGCTATAGCCCACTCTAAAGAAACCCAAAGTGCAAAACTCAATAACTTGTTGGTCAGAATACGCCTGCTCCTTAAAGGATTTGACTTGTTCCAAGTGTTCCATGTCCTACGGGAGCTGAATAAAGACGCGGACGAGGAGGCAAACAGGGGCGCTGCGCTGGCACAAGGACGAATGATCATAAACGGCCAACCCTCCATGGTGGATCTACCATGACCCGACCTCACGCTCAAAAGAAAACCCACGCAAGTGGCAAGGAGGGGACAGGGAAAGACAGTGCCAGAACTCATCCAATGAAGGCACGCGAGACTAAGTAACTCGGGCAGAGAGCGACCAGGAAATCGGTTCACATGCATAAAGGAGATAGCAAGATCACCCCCCCCCCCCGATACCTCTCGGGGAAAGCATCGACGGACGAAATGATGAAAGGAGGGAGAGTAAGCTTAAATTGGCTTGTGCCCTCAGTCCAGGAGCAGACCCATTCTAATCCGCGGAGAGAGCAGAAGGAGAGGTTTCAGAGCACGAGAGCAAGAGGAGAAGAGATGGCCGCGAGTTCCAACCAGAATCTCACTGTAGAGGAGCGATTGAAACAACTCGATGATACGCTGGAGAAACTGAAGCAGACACTCCAGTATCAACTTGACTTTCTGGAGAATTTAGACACGGAAGCAGGCAGGCGATTGGAGCAATTGGAGCAGGACATCACTACAGTTAAAATTGGATTCACAGAGAAGCTTGGCAAGCTACACTAGGAGCTGAAAAGCCCAAAAGACGAATTTGAGGAAAGAATCTGCCAACTTGAAGGCAAAATGTCCAAATTAAACATCGAATGGGGGGAAGACCCCAAAAAGTAGTTAGCTTCTTGACCTGTAGCATCTTGATCTGTAGGGATTACTGCCCTTTCAAGTATCTTGGCATTTTGTATAGAAGCCAAGGCTTTAAATAAGTCTGGTTTCAGGTTTCTGAACTGGTTTTGGGGGTGTTATGTCAACCTGGCAATTTCAACATTGCATTTTAGCTTAGAGTAGGTAGCAGCTCAGTGAAGCCCTGCCAGTTTGTAACCGATTAGTGGCTAGCCCACAACTAATATAAAATCGCTAAACGTTTTAGTCAAAAAAAAAAGATACCGCCATTGATTTCCAAAATTTTCTCTTCTCTTTTCAATGGGTGTTTAAATGTGGTTAAGATCCTGCCATTGACTTCACAATATGAGCCTTCCTCAACTTCACTTAGGTTATTTTTTATTTTTTTTAATTTGAGGTTTTTTTTTTTTTTTTTAATTTGACTTGTTAAGCGAGAGAAAGAAGTGATTAAAGGCCATCTTTGACTTAGACACAATGTAAAAACCATCTTGGGCTTATACATGACAATCCGATTCAAATTCTAGTGAGGATACATATGGCATAGGTTTGAACTTTGGCCTATTTGTAACATTGTTTCAAGACATGATGACCCCTATGATATCACATCAAAATATGATTAAAGTCCTTTGGTTTTAAGTTACGTGGAAGATTTTTAATGATATCACACCAAAATATGACCATAGTCATTTAAATTTAAGTTACCTAGATTAATGTCAATTAATCCAAATAAACGACTTTAATGAAAGTTTGGTGGATTTGTGTGGAAGTTTTACGCATTAAATAAATTTATACCACAAAATTTATATATTCATTAATATTTATCTCATTCATTCATGGCTCTTACCAAACTATTAAACTTATCATCCAATTTTTGTTGAATATTCAAAAACATTATTAAATTTTGTTGAATATTCAAAAAAAAAATTATTGATTGAGTATTGAGCATTCAAAAGTATACATCATCTTTTATGCACACACTACAAAAATGGTCAAATAGATTCATAAATTAATTGAATATTGAATATTCAAAAGATGTATTGATTGTTGATTTCCTTATTATTATTATTAATGAAAAGCATATAACACCTTTTCACATTTACTGTGTACACTACAAAAATTGTCAAATAGATTTCTATATGGATTAAATGTTGATAGGATAAAAAGACTCCCAAGTATACAATAGATAAATTCATTTTATTGTATGAGTAATTTTTCTTAATTACAAATATCGCCCCAAATTTTAAAGCACCTCGTTCTTTTTGAGACTAATATCAAATAGTGAAATTATAACACTCTATTTTGGATTTAAAATTTATTGTTTATGTTGCTTATGTTGAGGTTAATTTTGAGCTTGATATTTGCGATGATACTTTATGTTGATTATTTTTTGATTATATATTAACATTGATACATGTTGATTTTTTTGAGATGTTCACATATTTAGTTATTGTTAGGAGGAAAATCTCTCTATGGCTAGGGGTAAATCACAATAGACAGAAATGACTGCAGAAATCAACTCTAATCTCATATATGCTATATAAACAAATATGCTAGATAGACAAGATAAAAGGCCTACCTCGTCCAGACGTTCGATGAAGTCCACCATTGGGCACTTGACTCAAAGCAATACACCTGCAACTTGTCCTCAACAACCAAGAAATGCAAGAATATGGTGATAATATATAATATTAGCACATTCAATAGCATAATCCATCAACATTCATAACAAATATGCCCATGGAATAACAATTCAAATATTTGTAGGATATTAATTGGACACGAAAAGAGTATTTCTATTAAAATGTAATCAACATAAGTGAATGAATTACAAACTTCCGTGTCGGCATAGTTCGAAACCGATAAACTAAGTCCCTTTTAGTTGGGCCTCCACCACTTCAATACTCCATCAAATGCAAGCTCGTATAAGAGAGACAATGAGGTTCTCAATCATGTAGGGAAGAGCTTGGGGGCTGAACAATGCATTCAGACTTAAAAGGACAAAGGGATGCAGACTCAATATGAAGCGAATAATTTCTCCAGAGTAACTTTTCTCTCAAAGTTGAATTCTTCTCATATTTTCCATAGCTCGGATTTGGCCCATTTGTAGCCTTCAAGTGGAACTGAAGGGTTGAGTCAGAACGTTTCTAGTATATGGAAGGTCAAGGATCACGGATCTCATGACGTGACATGGAAACCCGACACCATTTTTTAATTTTGGGAAAAAATCCCGATGTACGCAGGCTGTAGTGGTGCAACCTGCATATACGCATGTTGTACTATAGGTAGGGCACGTATATGTGGAAAAATAATGTTTTTAGCTCCAGGATTTGCAAAAAGGGACTTCAAGTTTGCATAGGTAAATGGAAAAAATCCTTTTGTGCAAGTTTGCATGGGGTGAGGCAAATCTTGCTATAACAAATGCCCCCTAATGTGTGAGGTCAGAGGAGTATTTGCGATGGCTGAAATACATTATAAGAGCCATAAGTGGAGTAATGGGGACCCAGCTGGAAGAACTAGTTTCTCATTACAATCTGTACTGACTTTGCACACATCGCTGCCAATTTGGATTACACTACAGATCCATGTGAAAATATACCAAACAACTGCCCATGGCCATAAATAGGAAATACAAAGGTGGCTACATGCCAAAGGTTGTCATAATCATGAACAAGGCCTAGTAAAACCAGTCTCAAAATCAATCTGAAGATATATGTATACAATGGAGTACAATCTGATCTCCCATGATCACTGAAGTCACATAGGTATTGGTCCAATGAAAGGTAGAAACAACTCAGGAAAGTTGCAACTATGAACTGATGTCTTCAAGTCTTCTACACAATCCGCCAAAGGTGCAAGTCTACATCATGTGAATAAAGGAGTTGAGGTCCAACACAATGATACTTTGTTTGATTACCGATCATTGAGGTATACTATTAACAAATGTGAGACAACCTACTGATGGTGAAAGTAGGTATCAAGGCACCGAGTACATTCTTACAAGTGTGAATAGAGGTTTCAGGGTCAAACACTAGAAGAATCCATCGATTAGGATACATTGATGTATTCCCAACTATCGATGGCAAGAGAACCTGCCACTAATGATTGCAAACCTTTAGGTACTCATAGGACTCTAGGTCCTGTCTCCAGAATAGATGAGCTGAAGTCGATGGAAGGAGACCCGCTAAAAGGAGAGCATTAAGGCATCTCTCATCATTCAGCATGAGGTACAAAGCATGATCTTGATGATTTAGAGGAAATCAGATGAAGAACATGTTCACGAACCAATGACCCTGTGCATCTTTCGCGTGTGCCAGATGAAAGTGGTACATGAAAAAGACCCTGTAAATAACAGCCAATAAGGAAAACTATTGACAAAGGCGAGGAAACCACCAATAGGGATAATGGCATCCAAGACACTACACAAATCCTAATGTGTGAATAGATGTCTTTTCATTGAACACAAGGGAAACCACCTAGTTAACGAAAATGATGAAATGCTGACTGCTGGGTTCAAGGTTACCTACCAATGAGGAAAGTAGAACCAAGGTGCGCAATAAGAATACAACTTCATATGATTCTAAGACACAATGAGGGTATGGCCGACATGCAAAGTCAAGAGTTCTGAGGAATGGTCGACATAGGTTGATAAACATCCTTTGAACAAGAGCATGAGACATATGGAAGACTCTGGCAGCATAGACTCAATGATGAAACTTTGAGATGTAGGAGGCATCAATCAAACTCTCCATAGGGACTGGAAGAGTAACCAGTTGAGGGAGTAAACTATTTGTAACGAGCTTCGCTTCCTAAGGTCATGCTAAACCCAAAATTTTGATGATAAGTGGAGTAAAAACATTTGTGCTATGTTCAAAGGTGACATGACTGCTACCAATATAATATAATATTCCCTTCTTGCCCGTCTTTTTTTATTTTTTCATAGTCAAATGAATGCTATGATACAAAGGAGGAAACAAGTGCCACAAGTAAGCAAAACTTGTTCCAGCAATGGAACACACCTAAGCTCAATGCAATGAGGTGCATGCAGGAGATGGACACTAGGGGGAATGTTTCCTCCTAGGTATAGGATGTCAAGCTGCAAAGGATATAAACAAGACTTTGCTTGGTTGAGGATGCAAATCGTTGAGGTGAGAGGTTTATAATGAAAAAGAGAGGACCGACAATAGGCTCAATACTGCAAGCAAGGGCATGAGATGTAATCACAACTTAACAACAAAAAATGTCATTTTTTCATAATATTACTCTACTTGGTTTGAAAAAGGGATAAAATTGCACCAAATAGACATCCTTTCAGATCCAATTTATGAGTGTGAAAGAGACAAGTTCACTTGATAATATTTTCACTTTTTGAAATGAGTCGGAAAAGATCTTAAATCATACTCGTTTGGGAGTCCCTAGGCAACATGTCATGGGGGAGGCCAAGGCTCCCATGAAGGATTTATGTGAAAGGTCAATGGCTTATGAATTGCTAATAGAATCTTGGGAAAACCCAAAGCTCTCCAAGTCGAGGAGGATAAAGTGCTAGCAGAGGTTACCTTCTCCATGATATATCGGAAAACATCTCTTACTTGAAAAGGTATAGGAGGAGGATTTGGATACCCCACAAGACCATCCCAATCAAAGGGAACCTCTCTAATACTTGGAGGGAGAGTACTCGGAGAGAGTAAAACTCTCTCTTGTTCAGAAGGTACTGTTGGACAACTGAGAGGGGGGGGGGTGAATCAGTTGTTATCGTGCTTAAACAATTATGCTTCTTTTAAAATCTTTACAGGGCACTCAATGATGATCACAATAATGGGAAGTAAACAAAGGCACATTCAGAATCAGTCATATATATGAGAAGATAGAGACAGATAATTCCGGAGGAAACCCATACAGGGTAAAAACCTCTTTTTCTTTATATGATAAGTATTATCTACATTCTTTAGATTATCATACATATGAGCACCAACTCATTGTGAAGCTACAACCTCTGTTTTTGCAAGCTGCAACTTGCTGAGAGCACCAACTCTCTATTTTCTCTAACACCCACTAGAAGGAAGCACCAACCCCCTGGTTTCTCTAGCACCAACTAGAAGGAAGCACCAATTCCCTGTCTTCTCTAATATGAACTAGAAGGAAGCACCAACTCCCTGTGTTCAAGCACCCACTTGAACCTTTGAGGACGCCAGTCCTCCCTAGCACCTCCCAACCACCACGTTATATAAATTCTTTGTTACTAAAACTTATTACAACGATATTAAATTATTCAATGGCTTACCAGCCCTGTCATTGTTCTGTTACACTTCTCTGCCCTGTCTTCATCAGTGTCTTCTGCACACCTCTATCCCTTTATGTTGTTCGGACTTTTATGCTCTATGCACCATATCCCTTCCATGCACCATTCCTCGACTGTGTATTTCTGCTCCCGCGTTCTCCCTCCTTGTACACACCTCCATTCTCCTACATAGTGACAACACCTATCTCTTCTTTGTTTCACATTCTTATAGTCTCTGTTGTGTTTGTGCATGCAATATTCGCAATGCCTCTGCATGCTCACTCTGCGCCAAATTCCTCCACAACTTGAGTGCTCTGTCATATCATCATCATGACTCTTCAGCTTCTCTGGTCATTTTCCACTCATTCAACATCACTGTATGTTGTACTGAGATTCCTCAGCCTCTCTGGCAGTTTGAGACTCTTCGTCTTCTCCGTGACAGTCGAGCTCACCTTCTCTGTTCCAGTTACAGGCCTTAACGCTCATCCAGCTGTCAATCGCCTCCATGAATGCCTTCATCCCTCTTCAAGATTCCCCGTGGCTCTTCACCTCCTCTGTCAATCATCCCGAAGTGTCTTCGAGTCCTCTGGCAGAAACCATCAATGGTTTCTGGAAGTTACACTGTGTTGTGCTACAATATCCCTCCGATCTTTTTCAAATTCACCTGCACCATTGGATTGATTCCATGGGATCTTGCATTCATTTTGGCATTTTGACATTCGACAATTCGACATTCGTGTGACCATGTGTCTCGACATTTCCAGTCACGATCCCCGAAAAGAAGCTTGGTTTCTCTAGCTCTTTCCTCCATCTCTCGCTGATGTGACCCAGGGCTGTGACCACAGCCTTATGCATAAGGCGCTTTCAAGATTTTGCGTTTCATGAATCTGGAGATGAGGCATATCAACTCTCCAAGTCGTGATCCCCGAAACCTTGAATTGGCATGGGATCAATGGTCCCGATCAACACTTGATCTGACATCTCAGATCATTTCGCGATTTCGCATTTCGTGATTTTGACATTCTTGATGTTTAGTGTTCTTGTCACCTCAAAGTCCCGATCCACGAAACTCTGAAATGGTTCGGATCAACAGTCCAGATCACATCTTGATATGACAGCTGCGATTAAGTCATGATTTCGAATATCGCGATTTCGGGATTCCTGTGGTTATTATTCTTTGACATCTCCAACTCTCGATCCCTGAAACTCTGAAATGGACTGGGATCAACGGTCTGGATCAAATATTGAACTGATGGCTCAGATTAATTCACGATTCTGCATATCGCGATTTCGGGATTCTTGTGGTTATTATTCTTTGACATCTCCAACTCTCGATCCATGAAACTCCAAAATGGACTGGGATCAACGGTCTGGATCAAATCTTGAACTGACGGCTCATATTAAGTCGCGATTCTGCATATCGTGATTTCTGTATTCTTGTGGTTATTATTCTTTGACATCTCTAACTCTCGATCCATGAAACTCCGAAATGGACTGGGATCAACGGTCCAGATCAAACATTGATTTGACGATTTAGATTAAGTCACGATTTCACATATCATGATTTCAGGATTCCTGTGGTTAATATTCTTTGACATATCCACCTCTCGATCCATGAAACTCTGAAATGGAGTTGGATCAATGGTGCAGATCACATATTGATCTGACGGTTGTGGTTAAGTCACGATTTCACATATCGTGATTTCGAGAGGTTAGGGAACCCCGTTCCTTTGACTCTCTAGTTCGCGAAATGTTGATCTGTGTCCATGTGTCCTGCCTGAAGATGGATGGTCCTCCTTCTTTCGGGATTTTGTGAGCCCGCTACTCCTTGCACTTTAAAGAACGTGCAGGTTCTCCTTGATCCAACAATGGTCAGATCCCGCGCTTGGATATAACGCATGAGATCTGTCCTCCTCTTCAGCACACTCTTCTTGTCTATATTGAGAGCTGACAGCCATTGAGAATTCTGAATTGTTGATCCAATGATCATTGTTTCTACTCTTCCCTTATTATCATTGCACTTTTGATCATCGTTGTTGTACTTAGGCCATCATCGCTGCTGTACTTTCCATCAATGACAAGCATACGCTACCTGTAAAACATGCCAACAATCTCCCCCTTTGTCATTGATGGAAACTAAGGCACCCGAGTTCTTTTCTCCCCCTTTGACATCAATGTCAAAGAAAAAAAATGCTCCCCCTAAGCTATTGCAGTAATTTTAGGAGGCATTAGATATTCAAATAATACAAAACTTCCCCTAAGAAGATGGACTCTTTTAGGTGTGAGATGAAATGACACCTAGCTTCTGTCTGAGATATTCCAAAGATGTCTTGGCTAGGGGTTTAGTAAAGATGTCTGCAATTTGTTCTATAGTGGGAATGTAATGGACCTGAACAATATGATTGGTGACTTTCTCTCTCAGAAAATGATATTTTATGGGAATATGCTTGGTCTTGGAGTGGAAGATGGGATTTTTAGACACACTGGTGGCACTAGTGTTATCACAATGAATGGGGATCGGTGAAATATATTTGGCCTCTAAATATACAAGTGTCTGAATCATCCATAATACCTGAGTGCAACAGGTAGCAACAACAATGTACTCTGCCTCTATGGTTGATAACGAAATGGAACCTTTCTTTTTACTAATCCATGCTACTAAAGAATCACCTAGGAAGAATGCTCCTCCATTGGTGCTTTTTCTCTCATCGACACAGTTTTCCCAATCTACATCTGAGTAAGCAGTTAACTGAAAATTCTGATTTCTGGGATACCACAGGCCATAAGTCATTATTTCTTTTAAATATCTGAATATCCTTTTGATAGCTTTCAAATGACTCTATTTGGGTGAAACCTGATATCGTCCTACCATTCCTACAACATGCATTATGTCTGGGTGAGATGTTGTGATGTACAACAGGCTTCCTATCATTGATCGATATGAGCTTTGATCAACATTAGGTGAATCATCATCCTTGCTTAATTTACATCGAGTTACCATAGGTGTACCCACAGGTTTAGAATCTTCCATTTGAAACCTTTTCAACATTTCTCTTAGATATTTTTCTTGAGAAATGAACATCCCTTCGGGCCTCTGATTAATTTGTAGACCAAGAAAAAATGATAGTTCTCCTATCATAGACATTTCAAATTCAGACTCCATGGCAGAAGCAAACCATTGTACCAGTGAATCCTTAA
>ML807329.1:65671-76795 GCA_009831015.1 Picea engelmannii
CTGAGAAACTAACTATCATAAAGAAAGAACATATGTAATAAGATAATGACAAGAAAAATAATTCATCTACCATAACAATGCATCACATAATCACACAACGATTTATCTTCATCATTAAAGAAAAGAACATCAAGACATTGCACTAGATAACTTGAAAATAGAATTAATTACTTTTACTCATTACTGCATCATTCATGAAATAGGATAGGAAGTAGTTCTTCTCCAAGTCCAATCACATGCATCTGATGAAAATAGCGTGTCTTTGGTCTAGAAGGACTTCTCAATTCATAACTGTCTCAAAATAATTATTAGAAACCAAAAAGAAAGAGTTCTTACAACAACCATCGACCCTTGCTAATTGGTTGGTGTATTTATTTATAACATAATTTTTTAACTGAAACTAACGCCTAAGTGCATTTTAAACAAAAAAAAAAATCGTCACATGGCGTTATCTTCTAACAACTTCTTTAACAGTTGTCCTAAGATACTTCTTGGAAAGGGTGACTTCTCTCGTATTCAATCCAGCTGACAAACATTTCTTCACAAGTTTGGGCCCATGGAAATCTATGTTGTTCCATCGGGGCCGCATATATTCCCTTGATGTCCACAACATGTGATCAGTACTTTACTAAACTAGAGTTCATCTGCTGGAGCATGGTTTGGAGTTTGATCGGATGTTCTGCAAATTATTGCACTTGTCCTAGCTTCACATCGGCTATATTTTCGAACTCTTCGGTCCACAATGCATCTTGTTCGACATGCAACTTGACCACGTCACTTAGGTCAATGAAATTATCGGTGGTGCCAAACTCGGGGAGCCCGCCATATTTCATTATTTTGTTGATTTTATCCCAGTGCTTCCTACACTTGTTCCATTGTTCTTGTATCTCTTGATATGGGTTTCGAACCATCTTAGCTCAGTACTTGGAAGATCGCTTCATGCGATTAAGACTACTTTTGCCTACCATCCGAATGCCATGTTTTTCCTTATCTCGACCTTGCTAGATTGCCTCGATGTACTTGAGTCTCTCTACCGCTTGTTGCACCCTTTCATACTATCGCTCCATCTCCTTTCATGCCGCGAGGGCCATGAGAGTGTCTTCTTGGAACTCAACTATCTTCTCGGTTAACAAGTGTCTTTCATTCTTGAACTCATTGTAAACTCCTGTGAACTCACTTCTCAGATACACAACGGTCTGCATGGAACATTTATAGTATTCGGCAAGATGGCTCAAGTGATCGAGCTCTTTTAGGGTGGTGACTAGTTCCTTTTCGTCCCTCTTGTCTCTATCCAAGGTGGCATCTAAGAGGGCCCTTCCTATGCGGACCAGTTCAGACGTCTGGGCATCTGCTGTTTTGATCAAGTTGTCCTATGTGTTAACTAAAATGGAGTGATCCAACGAGATCCTTCTTTTCTTTGCAGTCCTTTGAACAATGGCCTTTCTCTTTTGATCATAGGAGATCACATAGATATCTACTACCTCGTCTACTGGCTCTGGTATCTTTTGATCGCCCCATGTTAGTTTGTTTCCCAAACTATCGGTGGTGTATATTTGTTCAATATTGGACTCTTGAACTCCCTCGCTGTACCTTGCAGGTACGACTCCTACTTGTCGCTCGTTGGGGATTTGAGTGTTGGGAAAAATGAAGGTGTTGGGTATAGACTCGTTACATCCTTTCTCATCGGCTACAAAACTTCTAATTTCCTTCTACAAGGATCCTTTCTTTGTCTCCTCCGGTTCAGGCTTGTCATTCAGATCCTCTTCAATTTCTGATTCATTGGGTTATTTTGTGTCGAGGTCACTTTCGACTTCTATTTCCTTTTGCAAGAACTCCTTGTCTTGAACTTTGGGCTCAAGGGAGGAAACTTTCTCGGGACCTTTTTCCTCTTAGACACGCACCGGGGAGTCGTGAGATGGTTCTGGGCTTTCGTCATCACTATATATATGTATAATTTTGCTAAGGGGATTAGGTGCTCATGTTTCTATTGACACCCGACTTGCCTCTATTTGATTTGTCCTGTCGACAGGGGAATTGACCGGCAATGTTATGGATCTAGTGTTTCCTAACCCATCGATGTTCCCAAGGTTTGTGGACTTGAGGCTGGTTAACTCCATCGAGCTTCGTTCTTGGGTTTTAGTTGGAAGCACGGGTGTTATGATAAGGTACAAATCATCCTACATCTATTTCATTAGCAGTTGGATTTTCTGGTACAAAAGTTCACCCATCCCCTGTGTAGCTTGAACTTTAGGGAAATCCCTGATTTGTACCGGGGATTCCTAATAAACAATCACCGCCTGGATTACCTCTTGGGATTGCCTATTTCTTCGCCCAATTCAGATGCTGCAGTTCCTTCCCGAGTCCTGATAATTTCTTGAGATGTCTGCTCCAAAGACATCGCTTTCTCTTCCCAACTCATAGCTTTGAACCTGGTCATTCGAGGATCAACCCTCCTTGACGCCACTTCATCCCAATCTTGAGCGTTTTCGGTGAAAATTTCATCTTTGAACCGATCATGGGCATAAGGCCAACATGATGATACCTGCTATGCATGTTGTAGGACTAGGCCCTTGAGATCGTGTTTGCGAAATCGGCCGGTGCGGAACCAAAATTCTAGTTGACTCAACCCTTCTTGCTTAGCATGCATGGTATCTTTGACCATGTAGAAGCCAATATGAAACCCATATAGAATGAAGGCCCGCTTCTTGTCCTTTACTAAAGTGGCATTGTATACTTGCAGAATGGTTTGGAAGCAAATTTCCCCTAACACTAATCGGTCGGGAACATATATGGGTAACAAATGGGGTGCTCTTGTGGCTCCAAAAACCTTGATGTAGGTTTCACGCTCATCTAGATACCAGTGACCCACTTTGGATATAACCTTTTTTGCTTCTTTTGATAGCCTAGGGAACTCTTTCCTGAACAACAAAAAATAGTTATGTGCAATAAACTGGTCACAGACAAGAGCATAGGATGTTTTGTACCTGTTATCCCATAAGATGCTGAAGTATACATGGACCAGGAGCTCTGAGGAGTGCTAGTTCAAGTTCATTCCAGAGAAAATGTTTCTGGTGCAAATGATGTCTAACAGATACAAGGCCATGTATAAGGAGGGGGTCCCCTCCTCTTTTGGCATCTAGGCTTGCCTTATGTAGGTGCTCAACTTTTTGGGGATGATGGCACCCCAATTGAAACCCGTGCCTAAAATGGGCATGGTATAAGCTAGGGGCATCCAAGCCTCTGAAAATCGGGAGTAATCTTTCTCCCCATGCAAACTACAGAGAAGAGCCATCAAGTATATGTATGGGTTCCTTAGATTGGTCATTGGGTACCAACCGGTAGTCTGGTTTGTGAATTTTTTGTCTTCCCTCCACCACAATGCCATGATTTTTCTGGTATCGTGTGATGCATAAAAACTCAAAAAGAAATCAATGCTAAGCTTTTCTTCTGACTCCCTAAGCTTGTAGTAACTTTGAAGCTCTGATGGAAAGAAAACCTTGACACATCCACCATTATCATCATTAATCAAACATTTATGTGCATCGGTGTGGTCAATGAGCCACTTTAGGAGCTCAATGCAAGAAAACACCGGAGTTCGGCTTGCCACCATGTGTAGATAATCCCTACGGATTTTTGGGAGGACATCATCATCGATATTCCTTGTATCAGGATCGTTGTGTAGGGTATACTTGAGGAGTTCTTCTTTCTTGATCTTCTTAAACAATTCTTCCCAACGAGGAAATGTTGTTTTGGCTCCATTGTTTGCCTCTGTGTCCCCAGAGGCCGAGGGTTGGATGAAGGCCTTCTTGGTAGATGTATTAATGACAGGCACCGGTTTGGGGAAGAATTATAATTGTCTTGCAACTGCTGGGGAGGAGCCCTCTCTTGCTTCTGGTTCTTATGGCTTTGACGCTCTTGGGGATTTCCTGGTGTAGGGTTTCTTTGGAGGCATTGTTCCTACAATTAAAACAACCTTTAAACTTGTTTATAGAGCAAAGTAGGGTTGAGAACATAAAAAGGAAGCATAAAACACCATGAGTGGATACATACCTGTAATACTCATTGAAATTTGGACGACTTCTCCGGATCATTAGCCCTACTCCTCTGTTCATTCTAAACTCTTTGTCGTGCAGAATAGGATCATACACAATGACCTCGACAACATATAACAGGAGATACTCTATCCTTCACATCAACCAGTTAATATGAGTAATAAATGCAATTCAAAAATAAAATGTCGTTGGTTCTCTGCAATTAAATTGTAACTGGTCGACGACGAAGGTGTGGAGGCAGATGCATTGTATCGACAAATTTTAAACGATTTCTTTTGATTCGCGCACATATTAGAAACTAATGCATGATCCACAATTTTATTAACACCTTAAATGCATTGTACCTAGCGAATCTGAGGGTTAAAACGTCTTATCATGTCGTGTCTTTCTAGCTTGGAGGTCAAGGATCGACATTTTAAAAAGTAAAATTAATGTTTATTTTATTTTGTAACTCCCCGACACTGAAATCCTGTCAGGTGTCGGCGGTTGACGATACCGCTCCTCTCCTTGCACGACGCTTACTTTTCCATTTTTCTATCGAAGCCAAATGGATTGGTCTTCGATGATACTCCTACCGAAGTTTAATCGCAAAAAGGAAAGACCTTCGTTTGTCGACACTGATGAAGATCGGTGCTTGGTTATTTTAAACTTCTCAAATGATTTTCGTCGCCTTTAATATTTACCTATGCCGAACTTCTAAGCGCATTGGGGAAAGATTTAGTTTGCCAATTCCTTAAATAGTTGTTAAGTACCCTTTAATGGTTAAGATGATTCTTTGTTGTATGTTCAATACAACTTTAGAAAAATAAAATATGAAAAATAAGCGCAGGTATTAGTTTCATTCCGAATGCAAAACAGAAAGTGCAAAGGACCAAGTGGTATCCAAAAAGTAAAAGATGGACATAGACTTTTAGGGTGTGTTGAGTGCTCAACATGTTCTGGTATTTTGTCGCTAATTGGGTGTAGTCTATTTTAAATTGTACTTACAGGATGTTGATCCAGGTAGTATCTAGTTCCGGTCCTTCCTTGCTAACCCCCTCGTTGGCACTTCTGTCCGCCAGGCCATTTACTGACCTACGTACCCAACACAACTCCATGGTGTTAATCATTTGTAGATGCTCCAAGATTTTGGTAGGGAGTGTTCCAAGCGCCAGTGTTTCTGAACCTTTCCCACTCTGGTGTAGTTTTGGAGTCTCTTCATCGTGTTGATGACCAGGGTGGAGTCACCTTCCACGATAGTGTTGGTCATCCTTCCTCGGCTTAGAATTTTGAGACCAAGCTCCTTGGCTCCAAATTCCACTACGTTTTTGGTTGAGTTTCCCAAGCTCCCAACGTACAACTAGATTATGTTACCCCCACTATCTCTGATCACCCCTCCCATTCTTGTCATTCATGGCTTTCCTTTTTCTGCCCCATGAAAATTTAACTTGAGGAACCCTGCTGGTGGAGGTGTCCAGTTGCACTCTCCTGATTGGATTTACGGTGGCCACCCTATCTGTGTGTTGTTGCGCCTGTATTTTAGGTGAAACATTTCTAGGATTTGGGAGTCCTGGCCCGTGAGTTGTGCTCTTTGAGTCTGGTAGTTGTGGCTATGCACCATTTCTCAAATTTGTGAGATTATTGCTTCCTTGAGTTTCCCTTTCGAGAGGCTTTCATTCCTGAAGATGCATCGGTTCCTTTCTTTCCATATTGCCCATATGATTATCCCTGGAATGAGGTTCTAGTAGAGGTTTACCATTTCATTTTCACTGTAAATTTCATTCCAGTTATTGATGGTTGCGCTGATGTTACCTTGGGTCCTATTGGACTATTGGAAGATGCTTGCCGCCCAGTCCCATATCTCTGTTATGTAATTACATTCATCGAGGAGGTGATTCGTTGTTTCTTCCTTCGCTAGATAGAGGTGGAATCATGATGGGCCTATGAAAACTCTTGACCTTAGGTTTTCCCAGGTTAGGATTTGGTTGTGGAGTACTAGCCATTTGAACATTTTGATTTTTGGCCATTGGGGGTTGCCCCAAATCTTTCCCCATTGTTGCGCTGAGTCTTCTTGGCCTTGGTCCATGATGTAATTACCACTTATTTTAAGTTGAATTCCCCTCCATTTTTCTTGTCCCATCTTAGCTAGTCCTCTTCTTCTGAGACTAATATTTTAATTTTCTCCATTTCCTCCTCCACCTCTTTCGTTATTGTTGCGATACGATCTCTATTTTGTGGATTGAGTTTGTCCAAAATCCTCCATCTATCGTGGTCATTTTCTTGTTTACAGTAGTGATGGATTTTGATTTTTTTTTGTGCGATCATCTCCTGTTGGAGTTCATCCCTGTTTGGATTTTCCATTCTGGTTTCTGGTTGCCATGCGTCCTCCCACAATCTGGTTGTTTTTCCATTCCTCACTTCCCAGAAGCTGTGTTTTTGGATCCAAGTTTTGTTGCACCAGGATAGATTCCAGATGTTTGAGCCTTCTCTTGTGCTCATAAAATGAAGTCGATTCTGGTCGTTGATGTCCGGGGCATACGTGGCCTTCCAGAGGGTTGCCCACGATGTTTATTTTTCTTTGACCCATATCCACCAGAGTTTTTCCTCACAGGCTTCGTTGGTTACTTGTGGGTCTTATAACCCCAGGCCTCCTTTGCATTTTGGTTTGCAAACCTTCTCCCAAGCCACAAGGGCCCATTTTTTCTTTCTTTCTACTCCTCTCCATAGGAATTCCCTTTGGATGGCTCTTATTTTTTGGAGTATTCGTTTGGGAGCGGGAAACACTGACATCATATAGGTCGGAATTGCTTGCAGAACCGCTTTGGTTATGACAAGTATCCCCACAAGGTTGAGGGGTCTGTAAGTCCAATTTTTCACCCTCTCCTATAGCTTGTTGATCACTCTTTCCCATGTTTCCATTTTGCATGCTCTTTCCATCAATGGAAGTCCCAAGTATTTCATTGGGGGAGTTTTGCGTTCAAACCCAAAAATGTTTGCCAAGTTCCTTTGACTTGTCGGGTTGGTATTGAAGAAATATATCATGGATTTGGAGTGATTGATATCCACTCTCTAGGCTTCCCCAAAATATTCCAATATTATTTTGTATGCTTTTGATTCCTTGACCGTGGGTGTGCCATGGAGTAAAGTGTCATCAACGAACTGTTGCTGCATGGAGGTAGGGTAGTTTTTGAAAGGTTTAATTCCTATTATTTCTCTTACTGCAGTTGCGCTTTTTATGCTTCTACCGAGTCCTTCCATCATCAGAATGAACATAAAAGGTGATAGTGGGTCTCCTTGTCTGATTCCTCTTGAAGGCCATAAGGGTTTGGATGGGGCTCCATTGATTAACAATGAGTAAATTGTTGTTGAAACTAGCCTGACAATCCAGTTGATCCAGTGTTGCACAAAGCCAAAAGCTTCCAGAGTCTTGACCATATAGTTCCAGTTAATTTTTTCATAAGCCTTTGCTAGGTCAAGTTGGATTATCATCCCCCCTCTCCTCTGGGTTTTCAACTAGTGAAGTTCACAATAGAACATTGTGAACCACAACATACTCAGTATATTGACTGTTGAACTACCCATGCTATGTCTTGATGATTGATGTGTGATTTCCCTTTCAGAAGTGTGGTTGCATAGTTAGTTCTCTGGGTCAGATAGCAAAGTTGATCTATCAAAAGAACTCTATCTCATACTTGCATGTGCCATAATGGAGAATGATGTTGTCCAAAATTTGTCGCCCTTCTACAAAACCTGCCTGTTCTTGGGAAATCAGTGAGGGTAGGAGAGGTTTCAGTCTATTAGCTATGACTTTGGAGATTATCTTGTAAACCACATTGCATAATGCTATGGGTCTGTACCGGACTGGGGTTCTGGCTTCATTTTCTTTGGGGATTAGAGTAATCATTGTGGCATTTAGCCTTTCAAAATGGAGGCCGAGTATCTGGAGTCTTCCACCACCCCATAGACGTCATGTTTGACCACTTCCCAGCAGGATTTGAAGAATTCCACTATGAAACCATCTGGACCTGGTGCCTTTCCATTAGGCATCTCCTAGACCACTTGGTCAATTTTCTCCTTAGCGATGGGTTTGTTTAGGTTGATATTTTTTTCCTCGGTAACTAACCTGGGGATGTGCTGATTTATCCTTTGTATGGCCTCCGTTCTATCTTGGTTGGGTTATTGGGCTATCCCATGGAATTGGTTTACCGGTATGTTTTCGATCTCCTTGTGGGAATCTCTCTCGATCCCATCTTGATCCTGAATTTTTAGGATTTTGTTGTGGGTTCTTCTAGCCATGGTGGTTCTATGAAAAAACCTTGTATTCCGCTCTCCTTCCTTTAGACACCTGATTATAGACTTTTGGCGCCATAGAGTCTCTACCTACTGGCATCTTGCTTCCCATTCCTGGGTCAGTTAAATCTCTTCCTTTTTTCACTCCTTTGTATAGCCCATGTCTATGCATATTTCCTGGAGGTTCCTCATTTTGTCTTCAATAATTATTTTTTCTTGGTTTATGTTTCCAAATATTTCCTTGTTCCACTCCTTGAGTTTATGTTTGATGTACCTAAGTTTCTTATGAAGTTTGAACATCCTTGTCCCTTGTTCAGGTTGTGGCTCCCACCACCATTGGATGATGTTCTCCTTGAAGGTGGGATGTTCAATCCAAAATTTCTCGAATCTGAAAGGTCTATTTTTTGGTGTGGTTTGGAAGTTTGATTCCAGTTGGACTGGCTAGTGGTCAAAGCCCCACTAGGGAAGGATACTGCAGTCTAAAGTTAAACCCTATAGGATGATGGATTCCGACACCATGAATCTATCTAGCCTCATGACTATCTGATGTTGATTTATCCATTTGTTGTTCCATGTGCACTAGCCATTACTAGTTTTGATGTCCACCATCTCCATTGTGTCAATGAAAGATGAAAAGTCTTCCGCATCTCTATCTAGTCTCCTGGTGCCTCCTTTTTTCTCCGTAAGTGTCGTGATGATGTTGAAGTCCCTATCTAGGATCCAGTGGAGGTTGGTGTAATGGGATTTTAGGTTTTCTAGGTATAGGGGTATTCTTCTCTTTTCTTCCAACATATGGGGACCATACAAATTAGTGCATAGAATCACCTCCGTGTTACCTATGATTTGTATGTTAACTGAAAGTGTGTATCTGGTGGCTTCGACTGCTAGTAGATTCATCACTTATGAGTTCCACAGAGTGAGAATACCTCTTTCCATTTGCTATCCTTCGACAACCAACGTATTGTACTTACTCCATTATTTCTTTCTAATTGTTTCCATTCTATATACAATACACTTTGTCTCTTGGATGAAACAAAGGTTTGGTTGTTCCTTCCTCATTCTTTTTTTAAAGATTCTTTGTTTTCCTGGGTTGTTTAGGCATCTAATATTCCATGCTATAATATTCATTTGAACATGTGGGGGGGGGGGAGTTGGGAAATAGCTTCTTGGTATTACCTGAATTTATCAGTAGAGCTCGTAGTTCCTGTAGGGATACACTGTTTGATTTCCTTCCTTTCTTCCTTCGCGTCTGCTTGGGTGAGAGATGTGTTTGTCCCTCGCTTGCTTTGATTCCTAGGTGTCCTATCTCCCCGTGCGTGTGATTGATCCCTCTGGATTTTTATTCCTCCCTTAGGAGGAATAGATATTGGATTTGGTCTAGTTTCTTCGTTGGTATAGTGTCTACACCCTACCTTTTCCATTGCTCCAGTATGTTCAGAAGATATATTCCTTCCATTTCCACAATATCTCTAAGGTTAGGATCTTCTGTGCCTACCTCGCTTGGTGTCATTTCCACATCTCCATCTGCCTCCTGCATGGGTGTGTTGGCATCTTTGGTTTAGTCATCCATAGGGGTTGCGCTACCCCCCTGCTCCATCTTATTGCTTGGATTGTTTGTGTTCTCATTTGTGGCTTGGTCCTTAGCTTCTTTGGCTTTTTCCTTTTCCTTTCCTCCTTCCTCTTTGTAGGTTTTATCACGCCCTTCTGTTCTAGTCCCAGCTTCTGTATTGCTTCCTGTTGGGGTTTTACTTGCTTTCTTGTTTTCTCTATTTCTGTGGTTCATCTTGATAAACCCATCCTCATCCTGCTGTATTTTTGTGTTTTCCGCTTGCTTTTTATTGAGAGGGAATTGTGGATACTGAGAGGGGGGTGAATCAATATCAATTACAATTTAAAACCTTTTTCAACTTATACTTAAACCATTCAACTATATCCAATGCGAAATGAACAATAGTATAAGAGTTACATCAATACACCACAATACACCATGCACAATATATGAGAAATAAACAACAGTTATTGTTCAAGGGAAGTAATGACTTCCAAAGGTAACTACAACTTCCAAATGTAAAGGGAGGGATAAACCTCCAAGAGGAAGATGAAATCCTCCAATATCAAGAGAGAGTTGAACTCTCCATCCTTGCCCCTTCCTTCCACCCAAGAATATATGAGAGATAATAACACTTTACATTAAATCATCACCATCAACCAATCATCACATAGAACCTAATAATGCTTCCTAAGACTTCTTCAATTTCTACAATTCTTCAATTCTTGGAGTACTCTAATCCTGTAAATAATATTACTCAATGTATTCTCTGAAACTCCTCCAATTTTCACTCCTTCAATCCTCCCCAAAAAGAGGTTATAGAAAGAATGGTAGACTTTATTCAATTCTGGTCTATTTAGGAGAGTGAACTTGCACAGAATGCCCCGTGCTCAATAGTTGACATCCAATTTTGAAACTCGCACACAAGAAACTAAAGTCCATACTATTTGAAATAAAATTTGTCCCACTTCATTTGGATTCTCAATGAATAATTTATGACTGTTTTACTCGGAACACCTGTTTATTGACTAGCTTCAGGACTGGTCACAAACCCTATCTTCCACAGAGTGTATATCCATAATTGTAGTGAATAAAGAGATGAAATTTTTAACAGAGGTACCTTGATATGTCTTCTCAATACCATAGCGATTTCACCATCTGAATCGTTCTAGAAAAAACGTTATAGAAAAAATGGTAAGATGACCTAAAAATAACATACCTTAGAACACATCACCAAAAGACTTCATCCTCCCT
>ML807329.1:99467-113901 GCA_009831015.1 Picea engelmannii
AAGATGCTCTTCATGTTCTTCTCTATTCTTAGAGTAGATTAATATGTCATCAATAAAAACTAGTGCAAATTTATCTAAGAATTTACTGAGTACATTGTTCATTAAGCACATGAAAGTAGCAGGGGCATTGGTTAACCCAAATGGAACTACCACAAACTCATAGTGACCATACTGTGTCCGGAAAGTAGTTTTATGGATGTCTTCACCCTTGATTTAGACTTGATGGTATCCCGACCTCAAGTCAATCTTTGAGAAAATAGACACACCCCCCAACTGATCGAATAGATCATCGATCTTGGGTAAGGGGTACTTGTTCTTTATGGTTACTTTAATGAGTTTTCTATAATCTATACATAGTCTAAGGGTGCCATCCTTCTTTTTCACAAATAGGATTGGTGGTTCCCATGGGGACATGCTGGGTCGAATATAACCCTTATCTATCATTTCTTTCAATTGTAATTTGAGTTCCACTAACTCAGGTGTGCTCATCCGATAGGGTGTCCTAGACATCGACACCGCTCCTGGTGCGAGCTCTATCGAGAAGTCAATGTCTCTTCTCAGAGGTAGACCCGATACCTCTTCTGGAAAAACATCTCTATATTCTCTCAGGATAGGGTGATCATCAGGGCTTGGTTTAGTACCTTCGATGGTTTTTAACACCTATATTGCATATAGGGGACATCCCTTTCGACAATACTTTCTCATTTGCAGGGATGATATTTGCCTCACCGAGACCGGTTTTCGAATCCCTTGAAGGGTTATCCTTTTTCCTTCTTTGCTCACACATTCTAAGGTTTTATGGTAACAGTCCAGTCTAGCTTTATGGGTGGCTAGCTAGTCCATACTAATCAACAGATCATATGATCCCAGGGGTAATACATTAAGGGTTGCTTGGGTGGGGAATTCACCCAACATTAATTGGCAGGCTGGTATGACCTCTACTACCTTTCTTTTGGTGCCAGTGGCTAACTGTACCAACCATGTCTTAGTTTTATTTCATGGATGTAGCTTACACTTATCAATGGTGTTAGGGGATATATAAATCAAATTTGAACCAGGGTCAATCAAAACAGACACCAGATGGTTGAAAATCATAGCTTCTATTTCCACCATTGTAGCTTGGTGGTCAACTTGGTTATTATCCAATGTTGCATAAATTTGTGGCACACTCCTTGCCACATCATTGACTGTGGGAGCTTCCTGAATGTTATAAATTTTCCTACTATTCTATTTTCAGTCTGGATAGTCTCTCAGGAGATGCTCTTCTCCACAACCCCAACATTTCAGAGGTTCTTTCTTTGGGTTAATAGTCTTCAATGGTATAGGTCCAGAATTTTTACTTTCGTCCACCAAGGGAAAGTTCTGCTGGAGCACACTCTGAGCTGGAAAGTTCATTCTGGGGTTCTTCTTGTAGTTCTTAAATCTTGAGGATTTGATCCCCTTTTTTTGAAATCTCGAACCACTCTTCTGTTTCCAGTCTCCACGAGACTCTACCCGATGTCCATATTGTTCATGACAATATGTTGCTTTTTGAATAGTGTGTTCTAAATTCTTTGGCTCGTTGAATTCGATTCGGTTTTGGTATTCCTTGGGTAGCCCGCTGATGAAGCATTGCGCCTTCGCCTTCTCTGCTTTGATGTAGGGTAAATATCTCAATAAGTCGAGGAATTTGTTGACATATTCCTCTATAGTGAGTTGTCCTAGTTTGAGTTCATAAAACTCTTTAGCCTTCTCGTCGAAATATCTATCCGACAAATAATTCTTCCGTAAGTACTTTTCAAACTGTTTTCAAGACAGGTCCTTCTCGCAGACCCCTTTCATATTCTTAAGATCCTCCCACTAGATGGAAGCCTTTCCGTTTAGATTGAAAGTGGCCACTTGGGCATTCAAATTCTCTGAAAAATCATGGACTCTGAAATATTTCTTCAGTCCAAGTAGCCAGGCCTTGACTTCCTCTCCCTTCTTTATCTCACCGTTGAAGGAAGGAGGTTTGGCATTTCTGAATTCTTCAAATTTATGACCCTTGGAAGTCTTTTGTTTCTTCTGTTTTCTTCGAGAATAGGAACTGGTCCTGCTACTGGAAGAGCCTTCTAAATCACCGGCTTCCTTCTCAGTGGAATCGTCTGGCACTGGTCCCTTACCTCTGGGGTGGACCTTTCTTGAGGTTCTCCTCTCAGTATGGCCACTGATATGACCATGTTTCTGCATCTCGGGTTCATGCTGCATTTGTCGTTGTAGGTCAGATAAGCTCTGTAGTAAAACTGCATTAATTTCGATTTTCTTTTCTTGTTCTTTCATCATCCTTTCATTGTCGGCCTTGCAGCTTTGCAATTCAACCATGAGACTCCTCACAGTCTCAGCTATATTTGGAGGGGTGCCCATTGCTCTTCTTTCGTCAGACTCTTTGTCTCTATTGTGAGAGCCTTCTCCCATCTCTTGGGGAGTCACCATTCTCTACGTCTCTAAATTCCCACGGCTGATCGTCTACTTGGAAGAAAAGACAAATGATGGTTATTGGTCAAGAGTTAAATACATTTTATAATTTGCGCATAAATTTATAACTCTTTCACATGCATACACAGTTGGGTTCTTGTTTCCAAGTTTTTAATCCTGGACAAGAGAGTTAAGTTAGGGGGTTACTCCTCGTAGGAGTGCTTCGAACGGAGCTTATGCGCAACTCGTGCATGAGCCCAATCAGGCCGAGTTTTGTAACCATGCTTTGATACCACTTTGTCACATACCTAATGCCTCAATCAAACTGTTCTGCACATTTCCGCAGAATCAAAACCCCTGAATTACCTATGGAGGCTTAGCGCAAGCCAAATCTTTCTCTCTCCGTTCCCATGTGATCATGGGTCATGATCAGAGTTCAAATAAACGTAGTGTCTTTTGTATTTCGTGCCTCAATGCTATAGTGATGTTGCATTGTTTGACTTTGCAACCGCCGAACCCCGACAGGGATAGCGATCGGTCAATAGGGATGAATCCCTATAGGGTTAGAAAATGGCCAATAGGAACAAATCCCAACAGGGTTGGAGAACAACCAATGAGAACAAGCCCCATCACACGGGCAATTGGAGTACATGTGGTAGAGGGGAATTGCGACACAATAGTCAACATGACAGGAGGGGGCCCCATTTCACATGCCACACTATTCCAAACTCCCCCCCACATTAAAGGTAGAATGGCCAGGGGGGTCTGGAATTCACCTGAGCACCGTTGATCATGGTGAATTAATCTCAACTGTTCATGAGTTGCACGTCCAATTCTAGACCCTCCCCCCCCCAACTGTTAAAGGAAGAATAGAAAGGGCACTCCAGAATGAAACCTCGGCTGTAGATCTAGGTGGGTGGACTCTGGACATCTAGATCTACTCGTTGCTTACCTTAATGCACACTCACGCCCTAGATTAAAGCCGACATTGCTTCCTCACATCCGACGGTCGTTACAGACCCTGAGATCCTCCAGAAGAATCTCATCCTTTCATCGGGACTTATCATCACGAGAGTCTGAACTCTCGATCACGGGGGTCGTGAATTCCTGATCCCCAGTTCCCCAATGTGGAAAATATTTCGACACGTATCCTTCGTAAATTTGATCGGTCCAGATCTGTCCCGAGATTTCAACCGTGGAAAATCCCAAACTCTCGTCATCAGGATTCCTGATTTTGCGATTCCCAATTTCCTGAAATGGGAAATATTACGACACGTGGCCTCCATCATTCGGATGAATTAGATATATTATGGGGTTTTCACCATGGAAAATCCTGAACTCTCGTCATCAGGATTCTCAGTTTTGCGATTCTCAATTTCCCAAAATGGGTAATCTTATGCCATGTGGCCTCCATCATTCGGACGGATTAGATCTATTCTGGGGCTTTCACCCCTATACACTGGGGTCTTAATCATTGGGTAACTCCTAATAGATCCAACGACTATCAGGTTTTCCAGCCGAGATCTGATGGCTCAGATTGGTTCCTATCTGTGCATTCTTCCACGACTCCCTGGACGTGGAAAAATCAACGGTCCAGATACTCCCATGGACCTTGGAAATCTACGGTCCCGAATTCTTCGATGTCTATGAATACACAGATAACAAAGGGGTAAGGCATTTAACACCCTACTTACTCCTACCAAACTAACAATCATGCGTGACCACAGGTTTCCCGATGGAATCTCGTCTGTCGATTAACACCTATCAGGGTTAAGACACTTAACACTCTATCTTCTTCCTTCGATCTGATGGTCATGAGTGATCGCAGATCTCCCGATGGGATCTCATCCATCGATTCAATACTTCATCCTTATGCTGCCATCTCGGGTGTTCAAGAGGATCGTTCCTCCCCGTGCAAGGTTACTAAGGTCTTACGCCTTCACATCCTCTTTCCTGGTTCTTGATGGGCTTTTCAAGGAGGGTATCTCTATGGGGAGGTTCACCCAGGGTACTATCTGAGGTAGATAAGGGTATCGTCCTCCTGAGAACCATACGTGAAGTTTGAATTAGATCATCACGCATATAAATAACGATTCATGAGGACATAATCCATACGTAGTCTTTCCATACAAATATGCAACTACTAGTACTGATCAAAATACCATACAAACATTCTTATAATGAAATCATTCACAGTTTCACAGCTTATGAGCATAATTATCAGAATACATATATTTCAAGATGCCAAAGGCAAAACACTTATCAGAAATAACACCAGGGGTCAAGCAACTGCTGAGAGGGATGCTCATTTCCTCCCAACCATAGGCTCAACGACTCCCAACAGATTTACCACTAGCCACCCCCGAGCTGAGACCACGATGCTATGAGACTGCGTCTCTATTTTCTAGTGACCAGGAGCAAAGGTTAATCGCCTTCCTCTCTGCTATCACTCCCTTTTCATATTTCCAAAGTTCTTTTCTTCCCCTCGCGTCTGCCCCCAATCGCTTCCAACCCACGCATTATCCTCTTGTGAGGTTGTGTGTGGCATGATTTCCCTCGCAATGGTCAGTCATGATGGCTCTACGGATGGGCAGTTCACCTCCCCATCCCTCATTAATTCCCGAGGAGCCATCAACTTGCCATCCTGCGAGACATTTAATTCGAGGCCAGCGAGCCGCTTTTGGTTCTCCGGGCCAGTGAAGTCCAAATACGGTATTAATTCTCGGTGGAAGTTAATGCCACCTTTCCAGGTGCCTTCCACTGCCATTGTGGTCTCTTTCTCTGCACATCCCCTCTCAGCAGTCCTGCAATATAAATTCATATTGTTATTCACATTTATTGACCTTTTCCATAAGGTCCATTCACATCACATATTCACATTCATGAGTTTACCACAGTTCTGGCCAGTCCAGTTATTTTTTTACAAACTAGGGGAAACATGGTGTTAATCCACATTACTTGTTCTAGAAAGATATGCCTCACCCTATGCAATCTTGCATAAAGGGCCTTTTTCCATTTCCCTATGCAAAATTTTCAGTCCTTTTTGCAAATCTTAGAGATAAAAATACAGTTTTTCCACATATAGGCACCTTGCCAACTATACATAGGTTGCACCACTACAACCCACATACATTAGGATTTGTGCCCAAAAATGAAAAATGGTGTCGGGTTTCCATGTTACAACAGGAGATCAATGATCCTTGGCCTTCCATATACTGGAAACGTTTTGACTCAACCCTTAAGTTCCATTTGAAGGATATAAATGGGCCAATTCTGAGCTATGGAAAAGAGGATAAATAATTCAACTTTGAGAGCAAAGTTACTCTAGATAAATTATTCACTTCATATTGAGTCTGGATCCCTTTGTCCTTTAAGTCTGAACATAATGTTCAATCCCCAAGCTCTTCCCTTATTGATTGAGAACTTCATTGTCTCTCTTCTATGAGCTTGCCTTTGGTGGAGGATTAAAGTGGTGGAGTCCCACCTGGAAGGAACTTAGTTTCTTGGTTCCGAATCATGCCAACACAAAAGTCTATAACGTTTTCACTTCTATTGATCATATATTAATAGGAATGCCCTTTTCTCTCCAATTGATATCTTGCAAATATTTGAATTATTATTCCATGGGCATAATATTTGTTATGTATATTAATGGATTATGCTATTGAATGTTCTAACATCATATATTATCACCATATGCTTGCTTTGCTTGGTTGTTGAGGACTAGTTGCAGGTATATTTCTTTGGGTCAAGTTCTCAACGGTGGACTTCATCGAACGTATGGATGAGGTAGGCCTTTTATATTATCTTTCTAGCATATTTGTTTATATAACATACTTGAGAATAGAGTTGATTTATGTAGTCATTTCCATATGTTGTGGTTTACCCCTAGCCATAGAGATATTTTCCTTGTAACAAAATTGGCGACCATACTCTATTATTGAGGACCTTTGTCAAACCCCTTGTGCGATGTTGACTCTGGAGGTACTCCAGATGTGTCGTTCATAGAGGAATGCCTTGCTATTTTCATTAGGAGCTCTAGACCCCAATGGATCAAAATTTATCAAGTTTGACATTACAGATGTGAAGCCTCTCTTTCCTTACCATGTGGAATTCTAAATCCACGTGGGGTACTCAAGTATACCATCAGACATGCAGTTGTTTATGAAGGCATTGATACATGTGTGATGTCCCTGATCTGTTGTAAATCTCTCGGCTCTCCGAATCTTTCTCAATTGCTGACCATATTGACTTCTTTTGACGGTCATCCCTTCTGCTCTCACAGTATTCTTCCTGCCTTTCCGTTCCATTTAGGTGGGAAGTCGATAGAGGTAGATGTTGAGGTAGTTGATGCACCTCTTGATTATAACTTGTTACTAGGATGAAATTGGACCTATGTTATGACTATCGTTGTATCGTCTGTCTTCCACACTCTTTGTTTTCCACTCGATGGGAAGATCGTGACGATCAACTAGTTATCCTTTACGTATTCTAGCTCCAGTGCATCTGTTGGACCATCCATCCCCGTGGTCGACAATTCTCAGTCGAAAACTGAGAATATCGGTGTCAGAATATATTCATCCCTTATTGGTACCTTCGACTTCATGGTAGTGATTCACCATGTTTATGACATGTTTAGTAGGCCCGTTTCGTCAGAGAAGTCTGTTCCCTTCCACACTTCCTATTTTAATGATCCTTGGATCCTAGCTTCCTCGAATTCATCTTGTGAAGGTCAGTCACATGCTGGAATGGACATGCCACTATCGATAGTGGAGATTACGTATCAAGTTGTTCTTGACTCTTCCACTAATACTGATCCTATTACCTCATCGATGGACGAGGAAGATCCTATTCTTAAGACTGTATGGGCCACTTCATTGTCTTGTTCACATGACTGCCTCGATGAGACTTTGTCCTCAAACAAATCTATCATTGAAGTCATGAATGGTTCTGAAAAACCTTAGGATGATATGCATCATCTCTCTTATTTTCTCCCAAAGCTTGCTAGAATCGAACAAGATGACTTTCGATCTACCTTGAGTGAGATAGTCGGTCACACTGTATTTCTACTTGATACACATGAAATTTATGCAGAAGGAAATATGGTGAGTATCTCTCCTACCATCACGATCGATATCTTTCATACCCCTACAAATATTGAAAATGTACATATCGATGTGGATTGTTTGCCAGAAGAAATCCTGATCTACACCGAGCTATTCAAGGAATCCTGAGATGTATTTTCTTGGTCATATGAAGAGATGCCAGGAATCGACCCTCATATTGTCGAGCATGAGATTAGAACTTATTTGTATGCTAAGCCTATTTGACAATTTCTTAGAGCTATTAATCCTTGGAAGGCCCCTGCTATTAAGGGAGAGGTAGAGAAACTACTTAATGTTGGTTTTATCTACTTGGTTCCCTTGACTAAATGGGTATCCAATCTCGTTCTTGTGAATAAGAAGCAAGGAACCATCCATGTATGCATGGAATTTTGTGACTTGAACAAATCCTATCCTAAAGACAACTTCCTGACACCTTTCATCGATCAGATTCTCGACAAGTGTGCAGAAAGTAGAGTGTTTTCTTTCATGGATGGATTTTTAGGGTATAACCAAATTCAAATTAAACCTAAGGATCAACACAAGATAACATTTATTTGTCCTTGGGATACATTTTCATACTGGAATATTCCTTTCAGCCTTAAAAACACTGGCATAACCTTCCAACATTCTATGACCTTCGCATTCCACGATCTTAAGCATATAGTTGAAGCTTACCTTGATGATATTGCTTCTCACTCTCATAAGAGAGTGGATCACTCTAAGTACGTTTGACTATTTTTTGAAAGATGTCGTTACTATAGAATTTGGTTGAACCCTCATAAGTGCATATTTTGGATTACGTCTGGTTGTCTTTTGGGATTTATAGTTTCTAAGACCGAGATCATGGTATATCCATTAAAGGTTGAGGCAATACTTCGATTGCCTCCCCCACACACTTTTCAAAAACTTCAAGGTTTACAAGGTAAAGATAACTTTTTATGTCGGTTTATAGTAAACTGTGCCAATATCACTAAGGGTTTCATGCTTATTTTGAAGAAGGACACCCCTTTTATCTGGGATGAGCGAGCCTAGGAGTCCTTCGATGCTTTGAAGAAATCCTTGGTATCGACGCCTCTGCTGAAGTCTTCTAACTACAGTAGGGATTACTTGCTTTATGTTTCCATGTTCAAGGAGATGATTGGTATGGTTTTGTTTTAAGAGGATGATGAGCTCCACGAGCACATCATCTACTATCTTAGTCAAAGCTTAGTCGGTCCTCAGCTCAATTATTCTCATGGTGAAAATATATCTTTGTCTTCCGTTCATATAGTCCAATGTTTATGCCATTATATATTTCTTTGTAAGACTACTGTGGTTGTCGATGTCAATCCATTTCAATATGTCCTTAGAAAGTGTATAATAGGGGGAAAATACAATAACTAGATTTTCATTTTACAAGAATTTGATCTCGATTTTGCTTCTGCAAAATCCAAGAAATCACTAGTCTTCGTGGATATAATATCCGACTTTCAACGATTATATGAGGAATTTATCCATGTTGATTCATTTACAGACAAACACATTTTCCTTGTCTCATCGTCCAACCTCTGGTATGGAGACATTGTTCTCTATCTTCAAACTTTGAATTTCCCTTAGCATCTCTCGCAAGATGACCGCCGACGTGTACGATACCAAGCTAAGAAATACACTATTGTTGGTGAAACTTTGTATCACTGAGGAATAGAAAATATCCCGTGTTATTTTTTAACTCACATAGAAGCCGATTTAGTTCTAAACGATTGACACAGTGGGGCTTGTGGTGGTCATCTATTCGGGCTTGCGACAACCCAGAAAATTTTGCGAGCCGTTTATTTCTGGCCATCTATCTTTAAATATTGTGTTGAAGTGGTTAAGAAGTGTCACCCTTGTTAGGTGTTCACTTGGAAAATGTGCTCGCATCCAGCCCCTCTTTACCGATTCATTACCATTGGTCCCTTCACCAAGTGGGGGTGGACTTCGTGGATTGCAACCCAACTTCAGCTGGGTGGCATCAGAACATTATTGTGGCCATTAAATACTTTAATAAGTGGGTTGAGGCCATGTATACAGTTAAATTTGATGGGAATACTGTCTCCTTCTTCATATTCAATCAAATTATCACTAGATTCGGTATCCCGAGTGAGATTGTCACTGATCATGGCAGTCACTTTGAGAACGAAATGATGGAAGAGATAGCATCCAAGATGGGGTTTAGGCATGGTCATTATTCCCCTTAGTACCCCTAGGAAAATGTATAGGTAGAGGTCATCAACAAGTCTCTCAAGACCATTTTGCAGAAAACTGTCAGTCAGAGTAAGTCTAACTGACACATTATGCTATATCCCACACTCTGGGCATACCAAACCTTGGTCAAGACTGTCACCGAATTTTCCCCTTTCCAGTTAGTGCATGGTGTGGAGTTCATATTACCTATTGAATGAGAAATCCCTTCTATTAAGTTGGTAGTACCACTCCTACCTAACACTTCCGATCTCGAGCGACACCTTGTACACCTAGAGAGTCTTGATGAGCAGCATCGAGATGCCTCTATGGTTATCGAGGCGAACAAAATACATGTAAAGGTCTAGTACGATAAGTCTGTCTGTCCTTAGTTGTATGCTAAAGGTGACTTGGTCCTCTTATATGATCAATCCAAAGAATCGTTGGGGCAGACAAGTTTAAAGCCATGTGGCACGGTCCCTATATCATGCGACGTGTACTAGAAAAAGGAGCTTATGAGTTAGAAGATTACGAAGGGAATATGTTGGCCGATCCCAGGAATGGGATCTACTTGAAAAGATATTACGGTTGAACCCCAAGCTTGGGCGTAAATCTTTGTATACTAATGTAATTTAGTGTATATATCATTTCCCTTTCTTTTTTTCTTCGACTTGCTTATTGAGTTTTCCCTTGGTTGGCAGATGTGAACAGAGTATTCAGTCTACTTAGGATTCATAGACAGAACCAGTTGTCATACATGAAACTTGGCTTCTGCCGCTTGGGTGGTTTACTCACCCGAGGGTCTACTAGTGTCTTCGGGTGGAATGTTCCTAGGGCCATGCAAGAATAATGTGGCCAAATGTAGCGTCGTTATAGAACTTTTACACGATGCTATCTCACATGGTATTCTCTCTTTAGAGGTTTTCCTGGATTCCCAGTTAGTAGTATGTCAGTTGAATGACAATTACCATGTGCGCGATCCTACTTTACTCTGATGATTCCTATGGGTATGTCTTTTAGAACGATAGTTTGATTTTATTACTTATTATCGCATACCTATGAGTTCTAATTATGTTTCCGATGCTTATGATAATTTCATTTTAGATTGGAATTTGTCACATAACTAAAGAAAATAAAACCATTTTATCAATATACACATCATAATATAAGTAAATCCAAAGATCCATGTTTTATATATATTTCAAAAAATATAATGTTTATAGTACAAAATTGGGGCTAACACCCTCAATACACATATACAACTGATAATACAAGATCCACAACATCTACGGCTGTGGTGCCAGATGTGTGTCATGATAAAAAACTACGACGTTTACGAGATGCCGAAAGAGTCGCACCCAAGCTCTCGGCACACAAGCTAATTTCTATTGCATGGCCTCTGACAAATTGACATAGACGCAGACCCTATCGGCCCTCAGGTCACCAGTCTACTACACATAGGATCGTTCTTATTCCACTGGCCCGAAGAGATTTCATCAATTGGATTTCTATTTCCCCTTCGGGAAAATCTGCACCCACAAAAAACCTCATGGAATCTCCCTTCACACTTCGGGAGATATGACTTCATGATTTTGTGAGTATTATGGCCAAGTGGTTGTGCCATCATACCTCCAAACAACAATATGCCAAGATCTGAAAAGAATGCTGGAAATTTAATGTTTCACCTCCCCAAACAACAATCGACGGTTCCAGATCTTCCCTTTGATCTGATGGTCAGCGCAATTTTGTGACCCGGTTACTCGAGATATCAAAAGCTCAAGTTCTATGTCCCCTCTACCTTCTGGGTCCCATAACTCTTTCTTCCAAATCTTGAGATACCCAAAATGCCGATATAGGCATGCTCCTTCTCTTGTCAGTGCCCTCTATATGTGACCACCGACTAAGCCTAACTCTAGCACTTTTCGCTGCTCGCCACTTCGTGAGTTTCAATGTCAAACTCCTGGCTCTTGTCTCACAAATCCTCGAGACACGAGAGGTCAATGGGGTATTGAATTCTTTCAATAGAAAACACGCGTCCACTCGTCTCTTCCACAGGCCCTCCTCGGACTTCGCAATTTCGTGAATCCAAATGTCGAAGATTTGGTCCTTCCACCCATGAAACCTCGAAATGAAATTTCATGAGTAGATCCAACGGTCCTCGTTGGCGTGAATCTATGACCCTCTCTCTCTTGAGCTTTCTCTTGCAGAAAATGACCCCTGTAACCTCTTTTCTCCCTCGCGAGATCTGATGGCTCGCGGGACTTCACGAATTGTCTATGGAGAATCTCAACCGTCTTCTTTTCCCTTCAAGAACTTCTGCACTCTTAAACAAAATGTTTTACCACAGAACTTAACTGCCTGCAACACAAAATTGTGATGCCTCCCTTCAATGCCTCAAGGCGCTAACCTTCTGTGATTTTATTCGACAACTATGAAGACTCTATCCCTCCTAAGATTTCTCCAAATTTGAGTCTTAAAGAAGACTCCTGCACGCACTCCTTGTAGCAAATCCTTCAATTACTTCAAATAATTGAAGTCCTTCGACTCTGTGCACTCCCTGCAGTAGTAGTTATTCAACAATTTCTCAAGTTCGCAAACTCTAAGACTTTACTCGGCCTGTGTGCACCTTGCACGTCTCTTGTGCTCAACTTACACTTTTGCGGGAATGAGAACAACATTATTCCTCCTGAGCTTTCAGAGATAAAACTCTAAACTCTTGTCAACGCACTCCTTGTAGACAACTTCACTGCACTCCTTGTAGGAACTCTTGCTCAGATAGAGAAACAATTGAAACTCATCCCTTACTCTCTCTCAGACTTCAAACACAAAATATGAAATCATATACACAGCATATAAAGAAAATGTATAACAGAAAGTAAATATCCATGAGCATAACATTCAACATGCATACATAGAGAACAAATATGACACCATGAATTTGAATCAAAGCTCTTTCTATTAATTCAAATCTCTGTACATGGGTTGTTATAACCCTAAATTGCACCACACATGCTTACCTGGCATTAGGCCAACTCATATCCCTTCTTTGCCAAAACTTTGCTGAACAACTCTTTGAAAATCCTCTTGTGTAAAGGCCCACATGCCCTAACCCATTACTGCACGCATGTACATGCTGTCTGACTTAGAATAGCCCTCGTGTACCTACCAAAACATGAATAAAGGAAAGTTGTCGATGGAACAAAAAGATATAGGTTAGTTAACTGAAACTCCCGGCCATGCATGGCTGAGGGTTCATCCAAAACCTTAGCTCCTTCTAGCCTATAAAAGAAGGGGTAGGGGTACCATTTGGAGGTGGAAAAAATATAGCGAAGAAACTCTGCCCATTTACGTAATCCATTGTCCCAACCCTTTAGCCTTTCCTCATGCCAAAGGAGATTTAATGCAAAGCAGTTGAAGGACAGAAGAAGAGAAACCCAAGATAAGGTTTAAGGAGCGGTGGCCGGTCTCATCTTTTGTAAGTTGATTCACTTTCAGTAATAAAAAGAATGATTTTCTCGTCCCAATTCATGAATTGTCTATGGTTTGATTAATTTATGCTTGATTTCTAACCCTTGAGTATAGAAGTGGCATGCATTAATAGTTGTTGTTTGTCTTGAGTGCAGGTCATCTGTGGAAGGAGCAGTGCAAGCAAGTAATCAAAGCACAACAAAGGATCTACATTGAAGGCCAGTAATAAGGTAGGTGGTCCTTTTCCATGCATTTACTAAGAAAAAGGGATTTAAATCTTGGTATGTAGGTAAAAGAGTAGTTTCTGTTTGGTCAAATTTGCATGCAAGTCTGACCCTAGTTTGCTAGTCTGTAGGGTGTTTTTCCCAACAACAGAATTGGCGACCATACTGGGGAGAATACTCTTTAGGGTTCTTGGACTTATTTAAGTTTTTGGGTAGTTTAGAGACTAGGTTTTCTGTTTTTTCTTTGCCTATCTTTTTCTTTTATTTCTGTAAGGTCTGAGCTAGCAGGGAGTTTGGTTTTCCATACTAGCTTTCCCTGACTTTTTCTTGACTGTATTTTTGGGACACACAGAGGTACACGTGGCCTACAGAAGGCCTGAACGTGTGTGCCCACACCCTATCCTCTGACAGCCCACGTGTGAACACTAGCTGTAGAGATAGTAGTAGTGTGTAGGAGTTTAGAGAACTTTAGAGGTAGTCCTCCTCTTCCCTGTCAGAATCACACATTCTCAGGGGGGTTTTCTGGAATCCTTTCTGAGTCTTGCTTGGTTTCAGTCCTATCTCAGATTACTTTTTTTTTTTTTTTTCNTTTTTTTTTTTTTTTTTCCTTATTATTTTTCTTGCTATTATTTGTTTTTTCTGCTAGAAAGAGTATCCAAGCCTGCAAGGGATCCTGGTTATCAATACCAGAGGCCTCTTCTTGGTATTGACTACCTATTTTTATATTTTTTCTTATAATTTAGATATACACGCGACCTGTACAAGGTCAGCCTACATGTACATGCTCTCTGTCTCTGATCAGCACGTGTTTGCATGCGTGATGTTTGAGTGACAATAACGTGCTTGTACATGCTACTTTTTGTTCAAGGTGGGGCAGTCATCCCCTCCTTTGATGAAAAGTATTCCTCTCAAGTGTTTGAATCTATGTTTGAACAGTCAATTGCTGAGGCTTCATCTTACCCTTAGCCTGATATTTCTTAGTTCAAAGTTGACAGAATATATATA
>ML807329.1:114042-128513 GCA_009831015.1 Picea engelmannii
TTTATGGTTTTTAGACAAGCGTGAGAGTCATTGTTTGTTCAATTGCCTTTGTGTGATTCTTCAATTTGATTCTCTACGATTTGTGCTTTAAGCCAGAATATTTTTACTTGTTTATTTTTTTGTCGGTATTTTCCCTTTCTTGCTTTACTAGCACGTAAATAAAAAAAAAATCTCTTTTCATTTTCTTCTTTGGTTGAAGAATGTGTTTCTGCATCATTAGCTAGGGAAAAGTCTTTTATTTCGTAAGTTTTTGTAGTTCACTTAGATGATAAGTAGCTCGTAGTCGAGTGAAATTCCTGTGAGTTTGTTGTCCAAAATCTTAGAAAAAATTAGAAAAAAAATCTTTCTTTGTGAAAAGTTGTTGAAATTTTGCATTTCGTAAAAGTTTTTTGTTTCCATATTTTTCATTCATTTTTGCTTTCATCTTTTACA
Source organism: Picea engelmannii (assembly GCA_009831015.1). Classification (NCBI taxonomy): domain Eukaryota; kingdom Viridiplantae; phylum Streptophyta; class Pinopsida; order Pinales; family Pinaceae; genus Picea; species Picea engelmannii. Next base: position 114,475 of record ML807329.1, read on the forward strand.
TATCATCAGTTTCACCCTCATACCCCTTGACGTAATACAAATCCTTAAAAGCAATGCTAATTTTAAAATCTACTAGACTTTTATGTTTGTAGGGTGCACAAACTAGTTTAGGATTAGGGCCTTGGATTAGGTTGGAGAGGAAACTCTTCAAGGCGATTCAAAACCAAACATTGGAGTCTAAGATAGGGAGTGTCTAAGTACAGTTTCATGGAAGTTATCCGAGACCCCCCTCTAACACAAGGGATAAACATGATGTCGAGTGCAGAAAGGTAAAAGAGATAACCCCTCCAAAGCCGGACCAATCGTAGTGGAGAACACATATAGAGGGCTTGTTTTGGGATTCCATCGTTTGCATTTTCCATGGGGCTTCATGGGTCTTGAATCCATTCGAGGTCCTCAGTTTTCTTCTGGACCATTTTCTCTTGATACCCTTGACAGGTTTCGGGCTTGATACCCTGCTCATTGTGGTCTACCCGACTTTTGACTGTACCCGCCTGGTGACTGTTCGCGTGCTGGCAACCTAGTTGCCAATCTTTTTAGGGACATACACAGGTGACTGCGGGGGTATACCATGGTACCTAGGGGAGACATCGAGCCATGATTTATAGATTATACATGGAGGGTTCTTCTTTGTTCGAGTTGCACTTGCACCAGTAAGTTGCTCTAGTGTTGGTTGTTGTAATTATTCTTCCAAATAGTTTAGTGATTGCTTGTCTTATCTCTTAGGGGCTTCTTTTTAGTGTGTGTTACTTTTGAACGTTTAGAATACCTTAGAGTGTCTTGGATCTTCTCACACAGTGGAGGATCCTGAGCTCCATTGGTCACGAAGGCTTCTTGGCCTGCCGCCGGTTACACTGGAGCCACCCTCGCCACCTTTAAGGCAGAAGTTAGACCAACAAGGGTCTTTTGAAGCGACCAGGTTACAAACCTTTGTGCCCGAACAAATACTAGAGGAATCAACCATTTTGGACCTTGAAGCAACATCTATTGGCTCGGTTGAAACCCCAAACACTGATATCTTGGCACCATTTATTGTACCAATCCAATTTCATGAACGCCAGACAATGCCTCACACAACAATGGAAACAAATGTTGTTACTCCTTCTAGGAATTTTTTAATTCCCATCACAGTTGCCACCATAGGAGAGTCATATCCTAAGTTACCATTATTGGTTTGAGCCACCATGGTCTCAGCCACAACTACGTTGCACAGTGGACCGAAGCCATCTATGGTGGCAGCCACAACCCCCTTCACACCTAGTGCGACAGGCCCTCCGTTTTCATACGGTATGCCTAGTTCAGGAAAAAGTCCTGTACTAACCTACTCCACTTTACAGACTTTGGGTATGGGAGTAGGGAGCTCTAGCGCTCCTCTACAAGGTCACCTTGGGGGCATTCCTATCCCTTTTAATACTTTTCCTTACGCAGGAGGTCATATTTCTCCTTCATCCCCTTCGCTTGGTGGTTCGCATCAGTAGTCCACTGGGCAACCTACACACACTAGTTTATTTGGAGCAGGGAGTCAGGGACCACCTTCACACAATATGCTGGTAGGTTCAACACCATTTTCTTGGAACAAAACGTTTGGTAACAACACTTTCTTGTCAGCTACTTTCCTGTCTGGGGGAAACCCCATTTTTAGACAATCTACTCCTGCGCAGGGTACTATTCCTGCACAGGGGGCACACATAGCAGGACCTTAGAATTCAGGACAAGGATCCATTCCCTCCTTCGGAATGTCATTCTGGGGTAATTCTTTCAACAGTCATTGGAAACCTGAACAGACTACTATGCCTCTCCCCGCAGGACTGGCATGGGTTAATCCTTCCCAAAGTCCTCCGAATACAATGCATGCCCAACACTCTATGTCCTTTTTGGGAAATTAGCCGATGATGTCTCCACAGATGCAAACTCCTTACGCTGGTCAGGGCCATGGTTTCTACCAGAATTCAGGCTAACAACCAAATTTTTCCTGGAAACCTGGTGCAAGTCAAACTCCAGGACCCTTTTTCCCAGGTTATCAACAAGAACCCAAACTAACAGTCCTGACGAATTTACATTTTCCAGATTTGACAAGGTTGTTAAATGATCCTATTTGTCACGATTCACGTTGGCCTCCTATGTCGACGACGTTGCCTTCAGACATTCCAAAGTTCGACACCAAGCCTAATGAAGATCTAGGTGATCATGTGACTACCTTTCATCTTTGGTGCTCAACTATCTCATTGAAATATGACTTCGTACAATTGTGATTGTTTCAACGTACTCTTATTGGGAGTGCCGCGAAATGGTACATCGAGCTTGATCTCTCAGGATACTCTTCTTTTGGTGAATTGGTGATGGCCTTCCTTAACCATTTCCTGTTGCCTATGAGATACGACGCTGGCACAAAGCTGCTTGCAAATTTTGAACAGACAACAGTGGACCATATCTTTGATCATATCTAAGAGTGGAGACACCGGAAGAGTCTAATCAAAGTACTAGTCCCACCAACATTCCTTCTTGAGTGGTTCCTTAAGTCTTTGGTCCCACAGTTATCCAAGGACGTCGCAACATCCAGAGTTTTCTCTGAAGAAGATTCCATCATGAGGGCTCAACAGTTTGAGCTCATCTATTCTCAGTCTGGTTTATTATACAACATCTTGCCAGATGTGCCACGTTCAATATTGGATAAAACTAGACAGAGAGCTGGACCACATGCCGATGGTATTGTTGGTTCAGCACAAACCAAGCCCGCTGAGAAATTAACAAAACAGTTGCAACAATTATCCTTGCAACAAACAGTGGCTAGCCAAACTACTACTTTGGCTGCTCCCCCTACCCAAATGTCAGACATACACTCCATGCAATCGACTAACCCAAAGGCCACCCAACAGCCTGAAGGGAAGAAAAAACAACGAAAGAAGGGTAAGGGGGATAAAAAACCCACTGATAATGCTGGCAGGGACAACACAGACAAACGGAAGGCGAGGTATCCATGCAACTTGTGTGTGGAAGACCACTCGACCCATATTTGTCCTCGACTTGCAGAGGCCCAAAAGTTTGTCACACAACAACAACAAGCCATGTTGACTAATCCCTTTCAACATGGGCAAAATCTAACTCAAGCCTCTACAAGCATAGAAGGGGGCAGCCAAGAAACCTACCCTCCTCCAAACAATCCCTCATCCGCGAACGTATATATGGTTAGGGGTGATGCTTTCATAATGACTAGAGCGCACGACTATAGTAAACCAAGCACTTCAGAGAAGGGTAAAGAAGTTGATCTCCCATCTCTTCCTCTACAGATCGAGAAGACATTGGGAGAAACAATGACATGCATTCCAAAGGGTGCATTTAAAAAATCTTCCCACAACCCAAACGCAAGGGCCACCTAGAATTACTATGTGGTGGAGGATTTATCACAAATCCCTTGTGCGATGTATCCTTTGGAGGTCCTCCAAAGTTGCCCTACTCAAAGAAAAGCCTTGTTAACCGCTTTGGGCTCTACTGAGACTTGTAATCCCGACACCATCATGTTAGATACAACCGACTTAAAACCTCATTTTCCTTACCACGTAGTGTTTTAGATAGTAGTGGCTCATCCCATGAAAAATTTTACTTGGAATATCTTCCGCACAGTGCTCGACGAGGGCACCTCGACATGTGTTATGTTGTTAGCATGCTGGAAGACAATCAAACAACCTGTTTATTCTCCATCACCTACTCTCCTCACTACTTTCGACGGTCATTCATTCTGACCACATGGAATCATTCCTTCTTTCCCTGTGCAGTTAGGAGGGAAAACCGTGTGTGTTAAAGTAGAGGTAGTCAATGCTCCCCTCGACTATAATCTCTTGTTAGGATGGAGTTGGACATATGCTATGCAAGATGTGGTTGCTACAGTTTTTCGAGTCTTGTTGTTTCCACACGAGGGCTGGATAGTGACCATTGATTAATTGTCTTTTTGCAGACCTGACCCAGCTTTGGGGGCATCCACGGTCCCAATGATTGATAATCCTCAACCAGGTGTCGTTAACGTAGGAGTGAGTTTGTGCCCATCCTTGATGGGTACCTTCGATTTCCCACCTCCTCACGATGATATCAAATTTATATCTAATCACTATAAGGTTGAGATTTTTCAAGTTTCGTTGTTTCGCACGACTTACTTTGAGGATCCTTGGATTCTTCCTTCCCCATCAGCCACGATGGATGAGACGGGGCACTCAAGCATGTCCATGCCCTTGTCTGCCACTGAGGTAGCATACTCTTTAGTCCAGCAAGCTTCAACTAACCCTGATCCGACTCCTGCACAAGAGTTAGATCCACTTTTAGAGCCTATTTGGGCTCAGGGTTCTCTTGCTAACGTCGATTCGTTAGACTTAGTCTTGCCTTCTGACGAAGCAGTAATCGAAGAAATGACTAGTCTGGACAAAACTTGGGAAGATCTTCATCACAGATCATATTTTCTCCCAGAGTTAAGCTGAATCGAGGTAGGAGAATTCACCGTTACCGTGATGGGAGATCAGCCATGTCCTATTAATCTCTTAGATACGCAAGAAATTTATGCTGAGGGAAATATGGTTACTATCGTTGAAACTATACCCATCAACATCTCCCGAAACCCTGGCATCGTGGAGAATGTCTTCATTAGAGTGGACTTCTCCCCCAAAGAGATTCAAATTTACACGAATATTTTCAAAGAGTTCCACGACGTTTTTGCCTGGTCTTATGAGGAAATTCCAGGTATCGATCCAAAAATAGTTGAAAATGAAATCACAACGTATCCTGATGCCAAGCATGTTCAACAAAAACTTCATCTAGTTAATCCCAAGAAAGCAGCAACCATCAAGATTGAGGTTGAGAAATTGCTAAAGGCAGGTTTTATTTATCCTATCCATTTGACTCAATGGGTGTCAAATCCTGTGCTGCTTAATAAAAAACAAGGCATGATTCGGGTATGTACTGATTTCCGTGATTTGAACAAGGAATGTCCCAAAGATAATTTTCCAACACCATTCATTGACCATATCATTAATCACTGTGCCAGTTGTGAAGCCTTTTCTTTCATGGATGGTTTTTCAGGATATAATCAAATACAAATCAAACCTGAAGACCAACATAAAATGACATTTATTTGTCTGTGGGGTACATTCACATATCGAAAGATGCCTTTTGGACTTAAAAATGCTGGAGCCACATTCCAGCGGGCCATGTATTTTTCTTTTCATGACCTCAAGAATATAGTTGAGGCCTATCTAGATGATTTAGCATCACACTGTCGCAAGCGAATGGATCATCCCACACACCTTAGACTAATTTTCGAACGCTATCGCTACTTTAGGATTCGTTTGAATCCAAACAAGTGCAGCTTCTGCATAACATCAGGACATTTGTTAGGGTTCCTCATATCAACAATAGGGATCATGGTCGATCCTCTTATGGTGGAGGCAATAATCCAGTTGCCCCCCCACGCACAATCCTACAACTTCAGAGTCTACAAGGCAAGGCGAACTTCTTACGACCCTTCATCGCCAACTATGCTGAAATCACCAAGGGCTTTATGCGTTTACTAAAGAAAGACATTCCTTTTTTCTGGGATGAAGCCGCTCAACGCTCTTTTGAGACATTCAAACACACCCTCACAACCGCACCTCTGCTATGGCCACCTAACTATAACAAAGATTTCTTATTAGATCTGGCTGCCGCAGAGTCAACCATTGGCATGGTTTTAGTTCAGGAAGACGATTCGTTCTCAGAATATGTGATCTATTACCTAAGCCAAGGCCTCGTAGGACCAGAACTCAATTATTATCATATCAAAAAACTTTCATTGGAAACAGTTCATGCTGTTCAACGGTTTCGTCACTATGTTCTGTTTCGCAAGACCACCGTCATTACCGTCGTGAATCCATTCTAGTATATGTTGACATGGTGAGTTGTAGGTGGAAAAATCAGTAGATGGATAGTCATCCTCCAAGAATTTGACTTAGACTTCGTTTCAACAAATTCCAAGAAGTCATTGGTCTTCGCAAAGCTTATTTCAGAACTTTCGGTTGAGTCAGGTTACATTGTGCCTGATGAATCACCTATCTGGGGAGATATGTTTTTGATTGCATCTTTAGACCCCTGGTGTGGAGATACACTTATCTATCTCCAGACTTTGAAATGCCCCACCTCTGCTTCTCGTGATGAGCATCAATTGATACGCCATCAGGCTAAGAATTATCTCATACTCGATGATACATTGTATCGGAGAGGTGTAGATTGCATCTTGCGTCGATGTCTCACTCATGAGGAGGCCATCATCGTGCTCAATGATTTCCATACTGTAGCTTGTGGCGGTCATTTATCTGGGTTGGCAACAACCCAAAAGATTCTACGAGCAGGTTACTTCTGGCCGACACTTATCAAAGATTGTATCGAATCGGTCAAGAAGTGCCATCCATGCCAAATCGTCTCTCGGAAGATGAGGGCACATATTGCTCCTATGTTTCCTATCATCACAGTTGGTCCCTTTACTAAGTGGGGGATTTATTACACTACATGCAACCCCCCGTCAGCAAGGGGGCACCGCTATATCATCGTAGCTATCAACTACTTCACTAAGTGGGTCGAAGCTATGCTAACGTTTAAAGATGATGGAGAGACTACAACTCTCTTCTTATTCAACCAAATCATAGCGAGGTTCGACATCCCGAGAGAGATTGTCACTGACCATGGATGTCACTTTTAGAACCAAATGATGACCAAATTAACATCAAATCTTGGGTTATAGCAGGAGCATTCATAACCTTACTACCCCCAAGCCAATGGGCAGGTGGAAGCTGTAAACAAAACTCTTAAGACTATTCTACAATGAACTATCAACTCAGCCAAGTCAAATTGGCATTTGATGTTATACTCGACATTATGGGATTACCGAACATCTATTAAGACTACAACCGGTTTCTCACCTTTTCAACTCATTTACGGGCTGGAGGCAGTCTTTCCCATCGAATGTCAAATCCCATCTCTAAAATTGGTAGTACAGTTATTGCCAGACACTTCTCCGCTTGAAGAATGGTTAGTATACCTTGAGCATATTGATGAGCAGCGTCGCGATGTGTCCCTGGCCAATGAGGCTCACAAACATAAGGTCAAGTGTTAGTATGATAGGTCCATTCATCCTTAGATTTTCTCTGAGGGCGACCTTGTCCTGGTCTATGACCAAGACAAGGACCCCCTGGGGGCAGGAAAGTTTAAACCCATGTGGTTTGGACCCTTCATCGTAAAAGAGGTATTAAAAAAGGGCGCTTATCCTTTGGTTGATTTTGAAGGGAATTCTTTGGGGGAGCCTAGAAATGGGCTCTACCTCAAGAAGTATTACTCATAGACAGGTCACTGTGGGTAAATTTATGTAACATATGTATAGTCTTTGTACTATTACTTTTTAAGTTTCTTTTAAGTGTTATGGACGTGTCATTGATGTTATCTTTCATCAATATGGAAAATGTCAAGTGATTCCGAGGTGTTCGTTGGGTATGAAGACGGTGCTAGTCGACACACGCAGAGGCTTGCCTCCGCAGCTTGGGTAATCTTTACACCTCAGGGCCAATTGTTATCTTCCAGAGGTATATTCCTAGCTGACACCACAAATAATTTTGCCGAGTATAGTGCAATTATTGAGTTTCTTCGTGACACCTTGTCATTGGGTATCTATCGTCTCTGGGTCTATCTTGACACTCAACTGGTTGTTTCGTAGCTAAACAGAGTATACCAGGTTCATGATCCAACTTTACACCGACGATTCCTTAGGGTACGTCTCTTAGAACGAAACTTTGATTATATTACATATTTTCATCTTCCTAGGAGATTAAACCAAATCACAGATACTCTAGCTAATCAAATTTTAGATTGGCATCTTGCACACATATGAAAGAACATGGAAATAAACATTTAAATACATTTTTGTACACAGAATCCATAAGACACAAAAGATAAAAACCATATATAACATCATAAAATAACCAGAGTACATAGATGGACGCAAGCACCTCAAAAATGGGAATAGCAACGAGTCACCGGGCTTATGCCCTCAAAAAATATATACAAGTAGGTGCTCGTGGCACATAAAAAGTCTAAGTAGGTTTAGGGCCTATGGGCCCTGTTATAATCATCCACAGCATGGGATAAATGCCTAAACAATTGGACCCATGTCCGAGGTGCCCCCACTACATGAGGCTGCATGGATGGCGGCATTTCCTCTATCTCTGCCATCGGGACTATGCGAGTAAGTGCAGTGAAGTTCCGCTCAACTCATCTAAGGACCCTCTCGGCCTCTCTGGCTAGAAGGTTACCTGCTACTACTGCTCCCCAACGACGATAGCCGTGGCTTCTGGCTGTGGATGACGCCTGTTCCGTGCATAATCGGCAGGTTGCACGGGTCACACATATTCATACAACAAATGTTTATCCGTCAAATACTCTGGCATACAAAAAAAATGATACATATAACAAAAATGACATAAAAATTACATATGCAAAAAAAAAAAAAACTACAAACGTGGAGACTTACCCATCCCCCCTCGCTCCTCACCAAGAGGCACGAGTATCTCAGGATCTATAGAAAAATCTATCCCTACATATGGGTAGTCCTCAATCACAGGGATCTGTCATGACAGTCATGCAAAGAAATCATCATCGAAGGACTCAATAGTTCTTCCACCACCCTGTCAAGGAAATAATACTGCCCATCTACCAACTGCAGGGAATGAGGCGTAATGTCATGACAGATCCCTGTGATTGAGGACTACCCATATGTAGGGATAGATTTTTCTAGAGATCCTGAGATACTCGTGCCTCTTGGTGAGGAGCAAGGGGGGATGGGTAAGTCTCCACTCAATAGTCCTTCCACCACCCTGTCAAGGAAATAATACTGCCCATCTACCAACTGCAGGGAATGGGGCCTAATGTCATCGTACTACAACCCAAGGACTAAAACTTGAAACTCTCTCAAAAAAGAATGAACAGAAGATGGTCCCGAACCTGAAGTTCCCCTGTGTCCGCTGTTGGCAATCTGTAAATTTCCTCTTCATGCACTCGAGCAGTGTGGTACTCCAATCAAATATCTATGCATTCAAGCACTGAATGGCACAATTCATCTATGCGTGAAATGCCTGATGCAAGGCTACTGAGCCAGTAATCCAGCCAATCAGTAACAATATAGTTTACAGTGCTAAGATAGTAATCTTACTAATAGGTACCTAGGAGCCCACACGGTCAGTCCCAGCCTCACAATGCTTGACTATCAGTTTCGAGATCTTGCTTGGTCCCACAGGAAACGTCTGAAACTTGACTGTTTCCCCTCTCCTTGAGAGGCCATTCAGAAAGTAGATATCCTCGGTGGTGGACACCAATGATTTCCCCTCTAGCATAAAAGCCTCTACATGAGGGTGCCAATAGTCAATCAAGGCATTCAGTAGCCTTGGTTGTGCACGCATAAATGAACATAGAAAGAATTTTAGTAAACTGCATTGCATTAACACGGCCATGACATTTGGATTTTCTGCAACCAACTCACTGATGGCCTCATGCTCCCTTTCCCTCCACTGGACATACATCCTGCCAACACAACAAGGTGAAGGAGGGTTAGTACCTGCTCTTGGTTTTCTTTTTACTACAAAAGGGGGGGGGGGTACACACGGGCTGTAGAGGTGACAGTCGCGTGTACACGCAAGCAGACTTTACTCTGCCCGAATGTACACGCGGCCTGTCCAGAGACAACCCGCGTGTACCTAGGGCCGACCTTTTTAAGGTCGACACCCACCCAAAAAACCAACTAAAAACCGAAATTGAAGTATTGAATAGCTAGATAAGGGAGTTTGTACTTACTTGGTCCAAGCAGAAGTTCGTTTCATCCACTATAGCTCCCGGAATCACTGTTTTTGGCAAAGGGGGTCTTTTGGCTCCACAGTCAATTTCCAAATCAGCAATGGTGATAATGAGCTACCAGCTTCTATTTATAGACTTTTTGGCCTCTTTTTGTCACTTTTTTGGCTTCCCTTATCAGTTTATTTATACCAAAAACCATTTAGAGCAATTTAGGAGTTATATGGGAGGGATTTGATCGGGTATTGGGAGATTTGTTTTGAGTTTTGAGAAGATATTGAGGGTCCATAAAAAATTTCAAAAAAAAAATCAACTTGAGCATATAGGTTAGGTTACCACTCTGAATTTTGCACCTCGTTGTCTTTTTCCTCTACTATAGTATCGATCCCATCAGGTTGTGACACAGAGCCATCATATTTTCTTTAGAATTGTCACATCTTGGTGGTAGAGATTACCAGAACATGGATGCCCTAGGTAGGTCCTGGTTGCATTATGGTGTCCATACCGTTTCTACAAACAGGCTCGGGAGTCCGTATAGTCTTTTTTGAATATGAGTTTGAGCCTCATTTGCATGATTCTTTTTCACTCTTTGTCTCACCCTCAGGACTCCCAAAAATATTGGGTCTCCTTTTAAGGCCTTCTCAGACACTCTAAAAATGAAAGTATTGGCGAGCGATCTTGTGGCCTTTCACACTCGTTAAACTGAAATATGAAGTCACGTCTTTCCGGTGGTAGTTTACCCCTTTTTCGGTCTGGACGGTCAACTATACGAACAAAGGTATACTCTATCGAATTCCCATTCTTTAGAAGAGTACTCTCAGGTATAATTTTATTCCTTTTTCGGGCCTGAGGGACTAAATTTACGAAAAATAAACCCCCACGAAGTCCATAGTTAACTCTTTTCAGACTCCCTAAAATTGAAAAGATCGCTGAGTGACCTTATTCTTTCACACTCGTTAAATTGGTCCAGAAGAATATTCTTGACGGAGTCCATAGTTAATCTTTTTTCAGACTCCTTAAAAGTGAAAAAATGGCCGAGTGATCTTGTCCTTATCACACTCATTAAAATGGTTTTGAATTGACGTCTAATCGGTGCTAGTTTATTCCTTTTTTGAACCGACTAGACTATTGTCGAAAAAGGTACCCCAGTGGAGTCTCCTTTTATGCTTTTTCAGACTCTCTAAATATGAAAAACCATCGATCTTACCTTCTTTGGGCTCATTAAACTTACATCGAAGGATGTTACCATTGTGTGTTCTATCAACTGCATTTGCATACCTTATCCACCAGCCTTGTGACAATTTGCTTCTGCGTCTTAACACCTTTGGCTGCCGGAGGATCTTCCCCGAGTATCATTTTACCAAAAAATAAGTCTTGTCCTTGTGCCTTGAGCTTGTATGTTTGCAGTACTCATTATTCCGTTGTAACGTAAAAGAACAAAAAAATCAAATATACCCTAAAAAGAGGATGGGAAAAATATTTTCTTTATTGGCAGCATAATGAGTTGCCCTTGGATAAAACACATCTGTCCATTTGATCATCAGACTATGGGATGTAATATGACCTTAGGAAGCTTTTTTTGCTATATAGAGTTGTGTCCTCAACTGTTTGGCTATTCTTCCAAACATATGGATAGTTTGCGTTGCCTCCTACTTCGTAGACTTATGATTAACATATATGCTGCCTAAGTCTTATCACTTGTCGTGCTATTGTCCAAGGGAAGTTTGTCACTAAGCTTGAGTCAGCCCCTCTGCAATATGTCTCTTGTTTGCATACCCGGCCATCCAGAACGTCCAATCAAGTCCTTGTTCGAAATCACTGAAGCCTTTAGTCCGATCATCAAGATTATCAAGTCCATGAACGACAAGCCATCGAAGACCTCTAGGTAGTGCAGTTGTACACTCATATTACACTCCTACCCGAGTTTTAGAAGATTTTGAAGTTGTTGCTCGAGCTCTGAAGTCCAGCCGTCCAACTGAATCAACTTCTGGAAGATGGATACTCTATATGTATATCTTTCTGATTTTGAGATGTAGCTCCGCTGTGTATTATTTGCGGCTACTCTTTATAGTTATTTGACATGGATCTACAATGTATTTGATTGGTAGCCATGGTTATATTTTATCTCGAGCATGGGTATGCCCGCCTCGGTGAGACATTTGTTATTTTGCAGATGGCACCTCCTAGTTCCTGATCATCGGGCTCAATCGTTCGACACATCAGTAAATATTGGTAATGTATTTCGGCCATGAGATGCTCTTCTGACCTCACACATTAGGGGGCATCTGTTATAACCCTAAATTGCACCACACATGCTTACCTGGCATCAGACCAACTCATATCCCTTCTTTGCCAAAACACTGCTAAACAACTATTTGAAAATCCTCTTGTGTAAAGTCCCACACGCCCTAACCAATTACTGCACGTGTGTACACACTGTCTGACTCACAACAGCCCACGTGTACCTACCAAAACACGAAAAAAGGAAAGTTGCCGATGGAACAAAAAGCTATGGGTCAGTTAACTGAAACTCCTGGCCATGCATGGCCGAGGGTTCATCCAAAACCCTAGCTTCTTCTAGCCTATAAAAGAAGGGGTAGGGGTACCATTTGGACCAGGAAAAAATATAGCGAAGAAACTCTACCCATTTACGTAATCCATTGTCCCAACCCTTTAGCCTTTCCTCATGCGAAAGAAGATTTAACGCAAATTAGTTGAAGGATAGAAGAAGAGGGCCCAGGATCAGGTTCAAGGAGTGGTGGCCGGTCTCATCTTTTGTAAGTTGATTCAATTTCAATAATAAAAGGAATGCTTTTCCTCTCCCAATTCATGAATTGTCTATGGTTTGATTAATCTATGCTTGAATTCTAACCCTTGAGTATAGAAGTAGCATGCATGCATAGTTGTTGTTTGTCTTGAGTGCAGGTCATCTATGGAAGGCACAGTGCAAGAAAGTAATCAAAGCACAACGGAGGATCTACATCAAATGTCGATAATAAGATAGGTGGTCCTTTTCCATGCATTTACTGAGAAAAAGAGATTTAAATATTGGGATGTAGGTAAAAAAGTAGTTTATATTCGGTCAAATCTACATGCAAGTCTGACCCTAGTTTGGTAGTCCGTAGGGTGTTTTTCCCAAAAATAGAATTGACGACCATACTGGGGAGAATATTCTTTAGGGTTCCTAGATTTATTTAAGTTTTTGGGTAGTTTAGAGACTAGGTTTTCTGTTCTTTCTTTGCCTATCTTTTTCTTTTATTTTTTTAAGGTCTGAGCTAGCAGGGAGTTTGGTTTTCCATACCAGTTTTCCCTGACTTTTTCTTGATTATATTTTTTGGGACACACAGAGGTACACGTGGCCTGTAGAAGGCTTGAACACATGTACCTGCACCCTATCCTCTGACAGCCCGCGTGTGAACGCTAGCTGTAGAGATAACAGTAGCGTGTAGGAGTTCAGAGAACCTTAGAGGCAGTCCTCCTCTTCCCTGTCAGAATCACACATTCTCAGGTGGTTTTTTTGGAATCCTGTCTAAGTCTTGCTTGGTTTCAGTCCTATCTCAGATTGTTTTTTTTTTTTTTTGGATTATTATTTTTCCTGCCATTATTTGTTTTTTCTGTTAGAAAGAGTATCCAAGCCTGCAAGGGATCCTGGTTATCAATACTAGAGTCCTCTTCCTGGTCTTGACTTCCTAATTTCATATTTTTTCATAGAATTTAGATATAAACGTGGCCTGTAAAAGGTCAGCCCGCATGTACACGCTCTCTGTCTCTGATCAACACACGTTTGCAAGCATGCTGTTTGAGTGACAGTAGCGTGCTTGTACTGGCTAGTTTTTGTTCAGGGTGGGGCTATCATCCCCTCCTTTGATGAGAAGTATTCCTCTCAGGTGTTTGAATCTATGTTTGAATAGTCAGTAGCTGAGGCTTCATATTACCCTTAGCATGCTCTTTCTCAGTTCAAAGTTGACAGAAAAAAAATAAAAAAATTGTTTTATGGTTTTTAGACAAGCGGGAGAGTCATTGTTTGTTCAATTTCCTTTGTGTGATTCTGTTAAGAACCAAACATCAATATAGCATAGAAAAACCTCAGGAAAAGTACTCAACGCCTTGAAAAAGAGATAATTTCAGATAATAAGCCTCTTCGAGGGGGCAATCTCCTTTTACCCCACTTAAATGTTCAAGTACAAGAT
>ML807330.1:0-24058 GCA_009831015.1 Picea engelmannii
TTATTTATTTTATTTTTATTTATATATATATATATATATATATATATATATATATATATATATATTAACTAAATAAATAAAATTTTATCACCAGTATAATTTAGACCTAGACTTTCTTTTCCTAGGTTGGGCGACATTTTATTAGGGGAAAAGTTTTAAATATTCCTTAAAACATTATTCGTCCTAAATCCATCTAGGTTTATCCAATTATTAAATAACAACGTGACGTGCCCTTCAGGACACACTAGGTTCTTCAAGGGTTCCACTCACCTCTTTCTATTTCTCTTGCACAACGTGCCCTTCAGGACACACTACATGCTCCAATGGTGCCACTCACCTCCTTCCATTTTTCTTGTTTGATGTGCCCTTCAGCATGCACCACGTGCTCCAAGGGTGCCACTCACATCCTTTGATTTTTCTTGTAGGACGTGCACTTCAAGACTCACCATGTGCTCCAGGGGTTCCACTTGCCTCTTGACTAACTTGGTAGACATAAAAAACCTCTAGAGTCAATAATCCTCCAGGTGATCTTGTGGGAGACTAAGGGAATCTAAGGAATAAGTCCCCTGCCTTATGGCATGGCCCTTAGAATCATCATGAGCGACTGTTGCATACTTCCCTCATGACATCGTGGGTCCTCTCGAACTAGGTAATCGTTAAATTACAGTTCAATCCATGGCGAGAGTACTAGTAGGATGTGACAAGGATGTTGTCCACACCTCTCCCTCAACATCTCTGGTAGTCCTGCATGACCCCTCTACTCCAAATGTGAGTTTGGTCGGAAAGCTATCATCAGCCTACATCATCAATGCATCATATCATAAATATATCCATAATCATATCATCTAATCAAATGCACTAATATCACATATAAAACAATCAAACCCCAATAGTTCAATCCTTGACTTGATCCAAAGTCCAAGGGGTTCCATCAATGCCTCAGCACCCTCAAGGTCCAAAATCCTTCACACTCAGTAAACCAAGTCAATAGCACCTATCTATCTCGATGCAGCAAAATCACATTTCATCAACCCATAACGCCTCATACTCAAAATCAAATGCTTAATAGTATAATAATCTGGATCACTTGTAGGAAAGTGTACTCAAAGAATAAGTTCACTCAGCGCGCGCAAGAGAGGGATGTTACATACACCCCATTTTGGTCTAAACTTCATCCCGAAGTTCACAGTATATAAGTGTTGAAATAATGTGTATCACAGTATCATAAGTCTATCTATCAAACAAAAATGGAAACTGTTGGCGCATATCATATGCATCCTCCCAGGTCACCGGGTGTGGACTATAGTTGTCCCACTAGATCTTGACCTGATCTATTGTTCGATGCCCTAGATGTCGAATGCGATGATCCAATATGAGGATCGGCTCAACCATGAGCGCCCCCTTGTCCAATACTTGCAATTAAATCATGTCAATAACGTGTGTAGGATCACTAATATAATGTCTCAAAACAAATACGTGAAAAACATCGTGCATATGCCTCAAATAATTAGACAAGGCTAGTCGATAGGCCATGGCCCCCTTTCTCTCCACAATCTTGAAAGGTCCCATGTATCTAGGAGAGATTTTAGCTCCCTTTACAAACTTGATCGAACTCTTGTGTGGTTTTACCTACAAGAACACACGATCGCCAACCTCGTAACTATGGTCGACACGATGCACATCGACATAACTCTTCTATGGATTATGCACTTCTTTAATCCTTTTTCTTATTGATTTCATTTTCTCTTCCATTTATTGGATCTCTTCTGGTCCCACCAGGACCCTATCCTCAAGCCGATCCAAACTTAAAGGCATCCGACACGGTCGCTCGTAAAAAAACTCAAAAGGGGCCATCTTAATGGTGCTTTGGTAACTGTTGTTATAAGCGAATTCTATCAATGGAAAGGATTCCTCCCAACGCTTTTGTTGGTCTATCACGTACATGCACAACATGTCCTCCAAGGTCTGGTTCATTCATTCAGTCTGCCACTCAGTCTCCGGGTGATACGCAGTACTGAATTTAAGTTGGGTTCCCAAGCCCTCTTGGAAACTCGTCTAAAATTGTCCAATAAACATAGATCCTCGATCGAATATAATCCTCTTAGGCACTCCATGTAGCCTCACAATCTCATTGATGAAAACTCTAGCTATGTCAGGAGCTTGATATGTCGTACGCATAGAAATAAAGTGAGCACTTTGCATCAGAGTGTCTACTACTACGAAAATCGAGTCGTGCCTCCTTGCCGTCAGTGGAAATACAACAATAAAATCCATTGAAATAACCTCCCATTTTGATTCTGGAATAACGTGTTGTTGTAGAAATCCTGCTGGATGTCTATGTTTAGCCTTTACCTACTGACATTCCTGACATCTAGCCACATAGTTTACTATGTCTACTTTAATTCCCTTCCAGAAGAATAAGGGTTTAAGGTCTTCCCTCATCTTCGTGACTCTCGGGTGAGCCATGTACATTGCTATATGAGCCTCTCTTAGGATCAATATCCTCAACTCGTCATTTGGTGGTACGTAAATCCAATTTTTATACATCAATAATCCATCGTCGTTAAATGTAAATCCTTCAAATATTGGTACCATCATTGTTTTTTGTCCGATAAAACCATCGACCGCTTTGGACAAGTCATTTTCATGCTGTAAAGTTACAATCTTTTCATGTATATTCATCTAAAGAGGAAAAACCAAAAAGACGCGTGGTCTTCGACTCAATGAATCTGCCACTTGGCTCATTGTTCCTTTTATGTAAGTAATCTTGAAGTCGTACTCACTAAGAAATTCCGACCAACGTCGTTGTCATGTGTTCATGTCGCTTTGCGTAAAGATGTCTTGAAGTCTACAGTGGTTCATATTTAGTTCAAATTTTCTTCCAACAAGGTAGTATCTCCAAACCTTCAAGGCGTATATGATGGCTAACAACTCGATGCCTTCTGAGTTTCCTCGATATGTCAGCGATCACTCAACTGTATTGCATCAAGACTTTGCCTAATCCTTCCTTGGATGCGTAAGTGCATAATAAGAAGTCTGCATCCATGTCAGGGACCTTTAGTATCAATGTTGTTGCCAACATCTCCTTGAGCCTCCAAAATGCTTCTGTGCATTTCTTGGTCCAAACAAACTTCTTTTTATTCTTTTGCAATTACGTGATTGGTTTTTCTATATTTGAAAATTCCTCGATGAACCATTGATAGTCTCATACTAAACCCATGAAGCTATGTACTTCCGAGACATTTGTCGGTGCAGGCCATTCCATAATAGCCTCAACCTTTGCTGGATCCACGACGATACCTTCACTGGAGATGACATGTCCTAAGTAGTGAATCTTTGATTGATAAAATGAGCATTTGGACAACTTCCCATACAATTTTTTCTCTCACAGACATTGTATTACCAAGCGCAAGTGCTCTTCATGCTCCTCCATCATCCAAGAGTAAATCAAAATATTGTTAATGAATACTTGGATGAACTTTTACAAGTACTCGCGGAACACCCCATTCATCAGACTCATAAATACCCCTGGGGCGTTTGTTAGTAAAAATGGTAAAACAATAAACTCATAATGCCAAAACCTCGTCGTAAACACGGTCTTGGGGACTCCATCCTCCTTAATCCATAACTAGTGGTATCCTGATCGCAAATTGATCTTTGAGAACACCGTCGCACACTTCATTTGATTGAATAGATCATCAATCCTTGGCAATGGCTACTGATTCTTGATTGTTTCCTTGTTCAATTGACTGTAGTCAATGCAGAGCCTCCATGACCCATCCTTCTTTGGTATGAAAATAACAAGCACACCCCGTGGTGACACACTTGGACGTATCAGTCCCAAGTCTAGAAATTCCTTCAGTTTCATTCTCAACTCCTGTAACTCTAGGGTTGACAGCTGATAAGGAATTCTAGCTATCAGTCGAGTCCCTAGTTTTATGTCTATAGTAAACTCCAATTCCCTCTCCAGTGGCATCGCAGGTAACTCCTCCAGAAAGACATCTGCAAACTCTCTCACCACCGTAAGGTGTTATAGACCTTCTTCTACTCCCTTCTCATTTAATGCAAGGATCGCATAAAGCTTACATCCCTTGCTCATGCTCTTCCATAGCTTCAAGGAAAATATGAGCCTCATGGAAACTCCCTGGTTCTGACCTACAATCATTCATCTTTTCCCCTCATCATCGACCAAGCTCAATCGTTTTGTCTTAGAGTTGAGTATCGCCTCACGTGATTCCAACCAGTCCATGGAAATCATGACATCATAAGATCCTAAGATTGTGACGTACAGGTTGGCCCTGGTGACAAACTCTCCCAGGTTAAGGGTACAACCTACAACCTTTCCTCCAACCTTTTTTTTGGCTCCCGAAGCCATCTCTACGAATCTAAACTCATCCTATTCAACTTCCTTCACCTTAATCCTTTTTAGCACTACACCAGAAATGAAACTCTCGGTAGCACCAGGATCTATCAAAATACTAAGGGTATGGTCAGTGAGAGTACATGATGTCTCGAGCACATTCGACTGGTGCTCTTCCTGGCGGTTATTCACCACTGCATGAATCTAATGGGACTTCCCCAAATCTCCCACGGTAGTGGTTCTGGCTGATCTAGACACTTTAGTCCACTCCAAATGGAGGTCGCGCTGCTAGTGTGGCTCCCCACACGTCCAACACCCCTTCTTCGGTCCAGTACTCCTGGTACCCGAAGTAGAATATGACAGCCCACCAACCTAGAATCCTGGTCTGTTCGGCTCAATAGGCCTAACTGTCATTCTTACGGTCGATGTTGCTATTGATGTTGTGTCCCAAATAAGCTGTTCGCTATTGATGAATTGGTCGTCGAGGTGTAGTGAAAGTTGATCCCCTATGGAAGCCACGATATCTTAGCGTATGTCTGGTTGGTGTCTGATGCTACTACACACCATATGACACCTGCCTTGTTGGTCTTGTCTGAGTCCTACTCTGACTCCCACTGATAAGATCCTCCTCTGTTATGAGGGCCTTCTGGATGACATCATGTAAGGTTTGAGGCATCATAATCCTAACCTTTGCACATATGATACCATTAAGGCCAAAAATGAACCTGTTGACCTTAAGTTTCTCAGTGTTAAGATGCAGAGCATACCAGAGTAGCTCCATAAAATGGGCCTCATACTTGGGCACTGTACGACCTCCTTGTCATGAGGCATTGAACTCATTGATCTAATGCTCAATGAATTCATCTGATAGGTACCTCTCTCTGAACCGTTCCTTGAACAGTTCCCATGACATGTCTTCAATGACCATGTTCAGCTATGGCAGAAGCGTCTTCCACCATAGAAGAGTACTCCCCTTAGTTGAAAGACCGCCATGTGGGCCTTCATGTTGGAGGTATATTCGCGAAGTGAAAAGCACATCTCCATATTCTCCAACCATGCCTCAGTGGCTGCGCCATCCAAGGTACCAAAGAACTCAACAAATTTGACCTTCTTGAGTTCACGGTGAATGCTACCAATACCAATCAGAGTGCACGGTAGACCCATAGGGGGTGCCAACGCCCTGGCCTCATCTCTGTCCAAACAGATGATCAGTTCCTCAGACATGCACTAAAAATATTGTTGGACAACTGAGAGGGGGGGGTGAATCAGTTGTTATCGTGCTTAAAAAATTATGCTTCTTTTAAACTCTTTGCAAAAACACTAAATGATGATCACAATAATGCAGGGAAATAAACAATGGCACACTCAGCATCACTCACATATATGAGAAACACAGAGATAGATATTTTCCTGAGGAAACCCATATAGGGTAAAAACCTCTTTTACTTTATATGATAAGTAATAGTTACATTCTTTACATTATCATACATATGAGAACCAAATCATAATGAGGATACAACCTCAATTTTGGAAGCTGCAACTTGCTGAGAGCACCAACTCTCTGTTTTCTCTAGATCCCACTAGAAGGAAGCACCAACCCCCTGGATTCTCTAGCACCAACTAGAAGGAAGCACCAACTCCCTGGTTTCTCTAGCACCAACTAGAAGGAAGCACCAAATCCATGGTTTCTCTAGCACCAACTAGAAGGAAGCACCAACTCCTTGTGTTTAAGCAGCCACTTGAACCTTCGAGGACACCAGTCCTCCCTAGCACCTCCCAACCTTCCTAGTTAATAAATTCTTTGTTACTGAAACTTATTACAACAATATAAAATTATTCAATGGCTTACCAGCCTTGTCATTGTTCTGTTACACTGCTCTACCCTGTCTACATCAGTGTCTTCTGCACAACCCTTGTACTTTCTGTTCTTTTTCATTTTATGCTCTTTGCACCATATCCTTTCAGTGCAACATTCCTCTACTGTGAATTTCTTCTCTTGCACTATGCCTCCTTGTACACACCTCAATTCTTCCTCCATAGTGACAACACCTTTCTCTTCTTTATTTTGCCTTCTTATAGTCTTTGTTGTCTTTGTGCGTGCAATCTTCGCAATGGCTCTGCATGCTCACTCTGCGCCAAATTCTTCCACAACTTGAGTGCTATGTCTGATCATCATCGTGACTCTTCAGTTTATCTGGTTGTTTTCCAATCGTTCAACATCATTGTATGTTGTAATGAGATTCCTCAGCCTCTCTGGCAGTTTGAGACTCTTCGTCTTCTCTGTGACAGTCGAGCTCACCTTCTCTGTTTCAATTACAAGCCTCAATGCCCATCCAGCTGTTAATCGCCTTCATGAAAATATTCATCCCTATTGAAGATTCCCATAGGCTCTTCACCTTCTCTTTCAATCATCCCCAAGTGTCTTCGAGTCCTCTGGCTGAAACCATCAGTGGTTTCTATCAGTTATACTATGTCGTGCTACAGTAGCCTTACGATCTTTTTCAAATTCACCTGCATTGTTGGATTGATTCCATGGGATGTTGCATTCATTTCGGCATTTCGGCATTCGGCAATTCGACATTCATGTGACCATGTGTCTCAACATCCCTAGTCATGATCCCCAAAAACGAGCTCGGTTTCTCTAGCTCTTTCCTCCATCTCTCACTGATGTGACCAATGGATGTCACCACAGCCTTATGCATAAGGCCCTTTTGCGATTTCTCTTTTCATGAGTCTAGATATGAGGCATCTCAACTCTCCAAGTCATGATCTGATGCAGCCATGCTCGCAAGCACATCCACTCACAAGATCGTTCAAATTCCCCTTTGCGATGAATTAGCTCATTCGATTCCCTGCTAGAATCTTTGCTAAAAAACTCAATCCACAGGTCCTTAATTTTCCCACATGGCTCTTCTGCACTTAACCATGAACTCTCTTGATGTAATTTCAGGTTTCAAGGTTTCGTGATCCCCGACGTCAAGATTTATTGTCCTCTTGAACTCTCGAACTCCGATTCACCGATACGCTCCCTTCCAGCCTTAACCCATCCTGGCTATGCCCCTAGTAAATATGACTAGTCCTTGTAAGACCATAGTCTTATCTCCTTATCGATATTTAGGGTTTTGCGATCCTCAATGTCATGAACCTTTGTCCCTGCAATCTCCCGATCACATATTTGGCGATATGACACTTTATGCGTTAGCCCTCCTGGCTAAGCTCTTGGCCCATATGACCACTATCCCCTGTCACTGCAGTCTTATCACCTTTCGGGACTTCTGAAATGCATTTGCCCACGGGACTGTCGATCCCTCGAATCCCAATTCTCCGATACGATGACAGTTGGCCCTACAATGGAGCTTTCAAACTTGTCGGGATTTCAAACTCCATGATTCTGAATTGCAAGGACTTCTTGTCCACGGGATTCCTGATTTCCCGATTGACAATTCTCCTATCGGGACATTCTCCGATAATCTATATCTCCACTATGTGTCCCCAACTGATGGATAGCTCAGATCAAATCTTGTGGTTTTGCGACTTTAAATGTCTCAGGTGCCTCATCCTCAGGACTCGCGAAATGTCGAACTCCTATGTGCCAAAATACCGACGACGCTCGGTCTCCACCACACGTCTCCACAAACAGACAAATCTGATCCACTCTCGCTATTTCGGAACTTGAAATGTCCCAACTTCCTCGACCTCAAGAACTCTGATATCCCAAATGTCAATATCCTGATGCACCAAATTCCTTTCGGGACTTTCACGCCTGCTTCTCTGTGCTAAGTTTTAAACCACGCGCGACTCTCTGCCGATCCAACGGCTGACGAGTATCTTGATCCGATCTGACGGTGCAGATATGTCCTTCTTGTGCGCTCCTCCTGCTACTCCATGGACGTGGAAACCAACGCTCCAGATCTCTTCATCCCATCGATCTAACGACTGCTGTGCTCCCTCATGAGATTTCACACTTTCTTTCGATGCTTAGAAGAATTCCAAGTTTCCCAAAGGCCTCAACCTTTGTCTTCTTTCTCCTTTGCAAACTCCTTTACTTTGAGTTCTCTCGCACATATGAAATCATTGTTCCTCCTAAGCTTCTTCCTTTTGAATCCTTGAAGGATTCTTCAACTCATGCACCTCTGCAGAGTCTTCACATGCACACCCAGTGATGTCTCTCTTGAGATTCTCAACACTCAGATCCCTAAGGGATTTTATCTTTCTTCCATTCTCCCTTAGATGGAGAATATAGATGGCCTCCTAGCTATCCTTCTGCTCAAGCAACCTCTTGCTGAGTCTTTTAGGGTGTTTAGAAATCCTGTGAAGATCCCTCAGTGGATTCTTCCTCTAAGTTCCAAAACTCAAAGAGTTCTCTTCTCCCTGTGTCTGTCTGCACAATATCTCACTGCCCTCCTGGCAGAGTATCTTCTCATAGAACGTTCAACAGTTTTGTCCTCCTCTGTTCATTCCTTGCACCTACTCAATTCCCACCTGGCAGAGCTCTCAGAATCCGTAGTGATTCTGGTTCTTCCTTAAGAACTCACATCAAAGTTCTTCCTCAATGCACCGTTGTGCATATGCTCAATGCCCACTTGGTAGAGCTTCACAAAAATCCTCATAGATTCTGTCTGCAACTATGTTCTTCTCCCATAGCATTGCCTCCTGAGGTGTTCAACAACCTTCAGGTATTTCTCGGATTTGTTGATTTCATCTATTGTGCACGTAGCACGTCTTTGTCTAAACCCGCAGTGTTAAAAAATGCATCCTCTGTGCATGGATATCAGAACCCGCAACATTTTGTCACACCCTCCTGGTGTGGAGCCTCAAAGACTTCTCAAGCCTGAAATAAAGAACCCCTGCAAATGCCTAACATGCATCTACAACATAATAGAGCACTCACAGACATTCATTCAACACAAAATTCATGCAAGAAAAATTGCTTCTGTTTATATTAAAATGGAAAATGCCTATTTTTACAAAGTGTTCCTGAGCACGACCTGTAACAAGGTCTCGGCTCTTCTCTCTTCTTCTCTCTACTCGCAGATCCTCTCTTCTCCACTACTCTCACCACTTCTCTCTCCACACTACCCCTCAAAATGAGATACAAAATCTCTTTTACCTGAGGGGGATCTTCGAGCTCTTCCCTCCAATCTACCTACCCTATTCAATTACATTGAATGGGCTATATAGTATAGCATCTGGATCTAGATCTCAACCATACAAAACATTAAATGCCTATCTTATCTACAGCCTGCGCAAAGGCACGACTCTATGGACCAACAACCTAGACAATTAAATTACATTCAATTCAAAATAAAAGATGAGGGCTACGCCTCTCTTCAGCATTGAATGCGTGCACTTGACGTGGCTAGCTGGTTGGCTGGCTATCATGGAGAGATGTTCTTGCATCATACTCCTCAACTACAAAATTCATGATCTACTGCTCATGAGCTTCCCATCTCTGATGTTGAAATCCTCTTGGATCCCAAATCATCCTGTGGAGCTTTTCATCTGCTCCATCTCCTTGCTGGTACTTCTGCTGCGTTGTTGTTGCTGCTATTGCTTCTCTTCTACTCAGCTTATCCTTTCTGGAAGTTTCTTCTGACCTCAACATCAACCTTCTGATATCCTCAATCACTTTGTCCAGTTGCTCCAGTGGCTGGTCCTATTATTGTAGTTTCCCCAGCTGCAAATTTTTTCTGCAATTAGGTAGATCATCATGATCTTCCATGAATTATTCATCATCAGATTCCAACTTCACTTGTTGGATGTGCACCCTATGCACTATTACCCTTCTCTCAAGGGCTTCAATTTGTTCATACAGATCAGCCAAACTAACTCTGTCTGCTTCTTCTTCTTCTGTCGTAAACTCCCATGTTGCAATCTTTTCAGTCTCCTGGCTGAAAATATTGAGCCATTCCTCAGAATGCTCATTTTCCTCTTTTGCTTCTTCTGTTGTCAGATTCAGTGCTATATCTTCTTCATCTTCCTAGCTGAATGCATTGAGACACTCCTTTGAATGCTCATTTTCCTCTTCCTCTGCTTCTGCTTGGGCAGTCCCAAACACCTCCTCCAATCCTTCTCCCCTGACAGTCATAGATGACTGTTCTTCTGTTGTTGCTGCATCTGCAATACAGAATCCTGCCTCCTCTTGGGCAAATGGTAGGAATACTCCAATTCCCCCAATCATCAGAATATTATCCTGATCTTCCTCCTTGATCAGCTGCATCTGCTGATCTAAATCCATATATGAATTTTTGAGACCCTCCGATAGTCTCATCTGCTCATCCTTGCCCAGTTGGCAATATGAGATGCTTCCACTACCCTCCTAGCAGTCTTCGAGATCCTGCAGCGACCTCATTTCATTGCCCAGTTGGCAATGTGAAATTCTCTGGTTCTCCTCTTGACAATCTGTGAGATCCCGCAATGATCTCAGCTCTTTGCCCACCTGGCAATTTGCAATTTCTACTCTTCCCTCCTGGTAGTTCTTGAGATCTTTAGTTGATCCTAATTCATTCTCCTCATCATTGAGACCTCTCCTACTCTTTGGTTCACATACTTGAATTATCTCCTCAGGTCCGTCGAGGTTTTCATCATACCTCAACCACCCTTACAACAACCTACGTTGTCTTCTGACCATCATCTCATTGACTGGCCATTTTACCTTCGGCTTCTTCATGGGCCATTCATATACCCATCTCAGCTTGGCTTTCTACTACATCTGCAGTTCAAGATTTTCTATGTCTTCCCTTATTTTAGCGGGCTCTTTATCCATTTCTGCAAGATTTTCTTCTTTGCTCTTCCTCCCAGCATGCCTATGGTCTTTAGTAGCCATGGCGTTGTCCCTATCTTCTCTCTTAGAAAACATGTTGTTGTCACTCCGCACTAAGAGTGTTTCCAACTTCATCCTACAGTCCTGCTGATTGCTTATGGACTGTTTCCTACCTGCAAACAAATCCTGACAGAGTCTCAGTACTCTGAATTTTTCCTCGTCTTCTCCCTCTGCTTGAAGTATACAAACAAAGTTCTAGCTCTGATACTACTTGACGCAGCCGCTCTCAAAAGCATGTCTTCTCGCAGGATCTTTCAAATTCCCCTTTGAGCCGAATTATCTCATTCGATTCCCTGCTGGAATCTCTGCTAAAAACCCCAATCCACAGGTCCTTAATTTTCCCACACAGCTCTTCTGCACTTAACCGTGAACTCTCCCGATGTAATTTCGGGTTTTGGGGTTTCATGATCCCTGACGTCAAGAGTTCTTGTCCTCTTGAACTCTCAAACTCTAATTCATCGATGCGCTCCCTTCCAACCTTAGCCCATCCTGGCTATACCCCTAGTCCATATGACTAGTCCTTGTAAGACCGCAGTCTTATCTCCTTATCGGGATTCAGGGTTTTGTGATCCTCAATGTCATGAACCTATGTCGCTACAATCTCCCGGTCACCGATTTTTCGATATGACACTTTACGCGTTAGCCCTCCTGGCTAATCTCTTGGCCAATATGACCACTATCCCCCGTGACCGCAGTCTTATCACCTTTTCGGACTTCAGGGTTTCAAATGTTGAAATGCATTTGCCCACGGGACTGTCGATCCCTCAAATCCTGAATCTCCGATACAATGACATTTGGCCCTACAATGGAGCTTTCCACCTTGTCGGGATTTCAGACTCTGCGATTCCAAATTGCAAGGACCTTTTGTCCATGGGATTCATGATTTCCCGATTGACGATTCTCCTATCGGGACTTTCTCCGATAATCCAGATCTCCACTACGTGTCCCCAACTGATGGATGGCTCAGATCAAATTTCGCGGTTTCGTGACTTCAAATGTCCCGGGTGCCTCGTCCTTAGGACTCACAAAATTTCAAACTCCGATGTGCCAAAATACCGACGGCATTAGGTCTTCGCCATGCGTCTCGACAAACAGACAACTCTTATCCACTCTTGCTATTTCGGAACTTGAAATGTCCCAAATTCCTCAACCTCAGGACCTCCAATATCACAAATGTCGATATCCAAATGCACCAAATTCCTTTCGGGACTTTCACACCCGCTTCTTTACGCTAAGTGTTAAACCACACGTGACTCTCTGTCGATCCAATGACTGGCGGGTATCTTGATCTGATCTGACGGAGCAGATCCGTCCTTCCTGTGTGCTCCTCCTGTTGCTCCTTGGACGTGGAAACCAACAGTCCAAATCTCTTCCTCCCATCGATCTGACGACTGCTGTGCTCCCTCCTGAGCTTGCACACTTTCTTCCGATGCTTGGAAGAATTCCAAGTTTCTCAAAGGCCTCATCCTTTGTCTTCTTTCTCCTTTGAGAACTCCTTTACTTTGAGTTCTCTCGCGCATATGAAAACGTTGTTCCTACTAAGCTTGTTCCTTTCAAATCCTTGAAGGATTCTTCAACTCATGCACCTCTATAGAGTCTTCACATGCACACTCAATGCTCTCTCTCCTGAGTTTCTCAACACTCAGACCCCTAAGGGATTTTATCTTTCTTCCCTTCTCCCTCAGAAGGAGAATATAGATGGCCTCATGTATATCCTTCTTCTCAAGGAACCTCTTGTTGGGTCTTTCAGGGTGTTCAACAATCCTGTGAAGATCCCTCAGTGGATTCTTCCTCTAAGTTCCAGAACTCAAAGAGTTCTCTTATCCCTGTGCCTATCTTCACAATATCTCACTACCCTCCTGGTAGAGTATCTTCTCACAGAACGTTCAGAAGTTCTGTCCTCCTCTGTTCATTCCTTGAACTTGCTCAATGCCCACTTGGCAGAGCTCTCAGAATCCTTAGTGATTCTGGTTCTTAATTAATAACTCACAACAAAGTTCTTCCTTGATGCACCATTGTGTAGATGCTCAATGCCCACTTGGCAGAGCTTCACAAAACTCCTTAGAGATTTTGTCTGCAACTGTGTTCTTCTCCCACAGCCATGCCTCCCGAGGTGTTCAAAAACCTTGAGGTCTTTCTCAGATTTGTTGATTTCAGCTATTGTGCCCACAACACGTCTTCGTCTAAACCCGTAGTGTTCATAAATGCATCCTCTAGGCACGGTTATAAGAACCCGCAGTGTTATGGAACACCCTCCTGGTGTGAAGCCTCAAAGACTTCTCAAGCCTAAAATCAAGAACCCCTGCAAATGCCTAACATACATGTACAACATAATAGAGCACTCACAGACATTCATTCAACATAGAATTCATGCAGGAAAAACTGCTTCTATTTATATTAAAATGGCAAATGCATGTTTTTACAAAGTGTTCCTGAGCACAGCCTATAACAAGGTCTCGAATCTTCTCTCTTCTTCTCTCTACTCGCAGATCCTCTCTTCTCCACTACTCTCACCACTTCTCTCTCCTCACTACCCCTCAAAATGAGATACAAAATATCTTTTACCTAAGGGGGCTCTTCGAGCTCTTCCCTCCAATCTACCTACCCTATTCAATTACATTGAATGGGTTGTCTAGTTCATCATATAGATCTAGATCTCAGCCATGAAAAACATTAAATGCCTCTCTTATCTACAGCTTGTGCAAAGGCACGACTCTATGGCTCAACAACCTAGACAATTAAATTACATTCAATTCAAAAGAAAAGATGAGGCCTATGCCTCTCTTCAGCATTGAATGCGTGTGCTCGATGTGGTTGGCCGACTGGCTCGCTATCATGGAGAGATGCTCCTGCATCATACTCCTCAACTACAAAATTCATGAGATCCTTGTCATGAGCTTCCCATCTCTAATGTTGAAATCCTCCTGGATCCCAAATCATCCTCTGGAGCTATTCATCTGCTCCATCTCCTTGTTGCTGCTTCTGCTGCGTTGTTGTTGCTGCTACTGCTTCTCTTATGCTCAACTTCTCCTCGCTGGCAGTTTCTGTTGACCTCAACATTAGCCTTCTGATCTCCTCGATCACTTTGTCAAACTGCTCCAGTGGCTGGTCATGTTTTTGCAGTCTCCCCAGCTGCAAAAATTTTCTGCAATTGGGTAGATCATCATGATCTCCCATGCTTTCTTCATCATCAGCTTCCAAGTTCACCTGTTGGATGTGCATGCTCTACACTATTACCCTTCTCTTGAGGGATTCAATTTGTTCATACATATCATCCAAACTAACGTTGTCTGCTTCTTCTTCTTCTACCACAAACTCCCATGTTGCAGTCTTTTCAGTCTCCAGGCTGAAAATACTGAGCCATTCCTCAGAATGCTCATTTTCCTCTTCTGCTTCTTTTGTTGTCAGCTTCAGTGCTACAACTTCTTCAGCTTCCTGGTTGAATGCATTGAGACACTCCTCTGAATGCTCATATTCGTCTCTGTCTGCTTCTGCTTGGGCAGTGTCAAACACCTGCTCCAATCCTTCTCCCCTGACAGTCACAACTGAATCTTCTTCTGTTGTTGCTGCATCTGCAATACAGACTCCTGCCTCCTCCTTGGAAAATGGTAGGAATACTCCAATTCCCCCAATGATCGGAATATTATCTTGATATTCCTCCTCGGTCAGCTACATCTGTTGATCTAAATCCATCTATGAATTTATGAGACCCTCCGATAGTCTCATCTAGTCATCCCTGCCCAGTTGGCAATTTGAGATGATTCCACTACCCTCCTGGCAGTCTCTGAGATCCCGCAATGACCTCATTTCATTTCCTAGCTGGCAATGTGAAATTCCCTGGCTGTCCTCCTGATAGTCCGTGAGAACTCGCATCGATCTCAGCTCTTTGCCCACCTTCAATTTGGAATTTCTACTCTTCCCTCCTGACAGTTCTTGAGATATTCAGTTGATCCCAATTCATTCTCCTCATCATTGAGACCTCTCCCAGTCTCTGGTTCACATACCTGAACCATCTCCTCAGGTCCGTCAAGGTTTTCAGCATACCTCAACCACCATTTCAATATCCTATGTTGTCTTCTGACCATCATCTCCTTGACTGGCCATTTTACCTTCGGATTCTTCATGGGCCATTCATATACCCATCTCGGATTGGCTTTCTGCTACATCTACAGTTCAAGCTTTTCTATGTCTGCCCTTATTTCAGCGATCTCTTTATCCATTTCTACAATCTTTTCTGCTTTTCTCTTCCTCCCAGCATGCCTATGGTCTTTAGTAGCCATGGCTCTGTCCCTATCTTCTCTCCTAGCAAACCTGCTGCTGTAACTCCACAATAAGAGTGTTTCCAGCTTCATCCTACAGTCCTGCTAACTGCTTACAAACTGTTGCCTACCCGCAAACAAATCCTTACAGAGTCTCAGTACTCTGCCTTTTTCCTCGTCTTCTCCCTCTATTTGAAATATACAAATAGAGTTCTAGCTCTGATACCACTTGACGCAGCCACGCTCACAAGCATGTCCGCTCATAGGATCCTTCAAATTTCCCTTTGAGTCGAATTAGCTCATTCGATTCCCTGATGGAATCTCTGCTAAAAAACCCGATCCACAGGTCCATAATTTTCCCACACGACTCTTTTGCACTTAACCGTGAACTCTCCTGATGTAATTTCGGGTTTCGGGGTTTCGTGATCCCCGACGTCAAGAGTTCCTGTCCTCTTGAACTCTCAAACTCTGATTCACCAATGAGCTCCCTTTGACCCTTATCCCATCCTGGCTATGCCCCTAGTCCATATGACTAGTCCTCGTAAGACCGCAGTCTTATCTCCTTATTAGGATTAGGGATTTCGCAATCCTCAATGTCACGAACCTTTGTCCCCGCAATCTCTCGATCACCGATTTTTCGATACAACACTTTATGCGTTAGCCCTCCTAGCTAAGCTCTTGGCCCATATGACCACTATCCCCAGTCACTGCAGTCTTATCACCTTTCGGGACTTTGGGGTTTCAAATGCACAAATGCATTTTCCCATGGGACTTCAGATCCCTCGAATCTCGGTTCTCCGATACGATGACAACTAGCCCTACAATGGAGCTTTCCACCTTGTCGGGATTTCGGACTCCGCGATTCAGAATTGCAAGGACTTCTTGTCCACGGGATTCCCGATTTCCTGATTCATGATTTCCCGATTGACGACTTTTCTATCGGGACTTTCTCCAATAATCTAGATCTCCACTACGTGTCCCCAACTGATGGATGGCTCAGATCAAATCTTGTGGTTTCATGACTTCAAATGTCCTGGGCGCCTTGACCTCAGGACTCGCAAAATGTCGAACTCCGATGTGCCAAAATATCGATGGCGCTCAGTCTCCACCACGCGTCCCCAGAAACGGACAGCTCTGATCCACTCTTGCTATTTCAGAAATTGAAATTTCACAACTTCCTCGACCTCAGGACCTACGATATCCCGAATGCCAATATCCCAATGCACCAAATGACTTTCGGGACTTTCACACCAACTTCTCTGCGCTAAGTGTTAAACCACGCGCGACTCTTTGTCGATCCAACAACTGATGGGTATCCTGATTCGATTTGATGGTGCAGATCCATCCTTCCTATTCTCTCCTCCTGCTACTCCCTAGACGTGGAAACCAATGGTCCAGATCTCTTCCTCCCATCAATCTGATGGTTGTTGTGCTCCCTCCTGAGCTTGCACACATTCTTTCAATGCTTGGAAGAATTCCAAGTTTCCCAAAGGCCTCAACCTTTGTCTTTTTTCTCCTCTACGAACTTCTTTACTTTGAGTTCTCTCGTGCATATGAAAACGTTGTTCCTCCTGAGGTTGTTCCTTTCGAATCGTTGAAGGATTCTTCAACTCATGCACCTCTACAGAGTCTTCACATGCACAATTAGTGTTGTCTCTCCTGAGCTTCTCAACACTCAAACCCCTAAGGGATTTTATCTTTCTTCCCTTCTCCCTCAGATGGAGAATATAGATGGCCTCCTGGCTATCCTTCTTCTCAAGCAACCTCTTGCTGAGTCTTTCAGGGTGTTCAACAATCATGTGAAGATCCCTCAGTGGATTCTTCCTCTAAGTTCCAGAACTCAAAGAGTTCTCTTCTCCCTGTGCATGTTTGCACAATATCTCACTACCCTCCTAGCAGAGTATCTTCTCATAGAACGTTCAGTAGTTATGTCCTCCTCTGTTCATTCCTTGCACCTGCTCAATGGCCACCTGGAAGAGCTCTCAGAATCCTCAGTGATTCTGGTTCTTCCTTAAGAACTCATAGCAAAGTTCTTCCTCGATGCACCATTGTGCATATGCTCAATGTCCACTTGGCAGAGCTTCACAAAACTCCTCAGAGATTCTGTCTGCAACTGTGTTCTTCTCCCACAGCCTTGCCTCCTAAGGTGTTCAACAATATTCAGTTCTTTCTCGGAGTTGTTGATTTAAGCTATTGTGCTTGCAGCAGATCTTCGTCCGAACCCGTAGTGTTCAGAAATGCATCCTCTGTTCACGACTATTAGAACCCGTAGCGTTCTGTCACACCCTCTTGGTGTGAAGCCTCAAAGACTTTTCAACACTAAAATCAAGAACCCATGCAAATTCCTAACATACATCTACAACATAATAGAGCACTCACAGACATTCATTCAACACAGAATTCATGCAGGAAAAACTGCTTCTGTTTATATTAAAATGGAAAATGCTTGTTTTTACAAAGTGTTCTTGAGCACGGCCTGTAACAAGGTATCAACTCTTCTCTCTTCTGCTCTCTACTCACAGATCCTCTCTTCTCCACTACTCTCACCACTTCTCTCTCCTCATTACCCCTCAAAATGAGATACAAAATCTCTTTTACCTGAGGGGGCTCTTCGAGCTCTTCCCTCCAATCTACCTACCCTATTCAATTACATTGAATGGGTTGTCTAGTCTAGCATCAGGATCTACATATCAGCCATACAAAACATTAAATTCCTATCTTATCTGCAGCCTACACAAAGGCACGACTCTATGGCTCAACAACCTAGACAATTAAATTACATTCAATTCAAAATAAAAGATGAGGGCTATGCCTCTCTTCGGCATTAAATGCGTGCACTCGACATGGCTGGCTGGATGGTTGGCTGTCATGGAGAGATGCTTCTGCATCATACTCCTTAGCTGCAAAATTCATGAGCTCCTGCTCATGAGCTTCCCATCTCTGATGTTGAAATCCTCCTGGATCCCAAATCATCCTTTGGAGTTGTTCATCTGCTCCATCTCCTTACTGCTGCTTCTGCTGCGCTACTGCTGCTGCTACTGCTTCTCTTCTTCTCAGCTTCTTCTCGCTAGCATTTTCTGCCGACCTTAACATCAGCCTTCTGATATCCTCGATCACTTCGTCCAACTGCTCCAGTGGCTGGTCCTGTTTTTGCAGCCTCCCCAGCTGCAAAAAAATTCTTCAATTGGGTAGATCATCATGATCTCCCATGCTTTCTTCATCATTAGCTTCGAACTTCACATGTTGGATGTGCATGCTCTGCACTATTACCCTTCTCTCGAGGGATTCAATTTGTTCATACAGATCAACCAAACTAACATTGTCTGCTTCTTCTTCTTCTGTCGCAAACTCCCATGTTGCAGTCTTTTCAGTCTCCTAGCTGAAAATATTGAGCCATTCCTTAGAATGCTCATTTTCCTCTTTTTCTTCTTCTATTGTCAGCTTCATTGCTACAACTTCTTCAGCTTCCCAGCTGAATGCTCATTTTCCTCTCTGTTTGCTTCTGCTTGGATAGTCTCAAACACCTGCTCCAATCCTTCTCCCCTGACAGTCACAACTGACTATTCTCCAGCTGCTGTTGCATCTGCAATACAGAATCCTACCTCCTCCTTGGCAAATTGTAGGAATACTCCAATTCCCCCAATCATCAGAATATTATCCTGCTATTCCTCCTCGGTCAGCTGCATCTGTTGATCTAAATCCATCTTTGAATTTATGAGACCCTTCGATAGCCTCATCTGCTCATCCCTGCCCAGTTGGCAATCTGAGATGCTTCCACTACCCTCCTAGCAGTCTTTGAGATCCCACAACGACCTCATTTCATTGCCCAACTAGCAATGTGAAATTCCCTGGCTGTCCTCCTGACAGTCAGTGAGATCCCTTAGCGATCTCATCTCTTTGCCCACCTGGAAATTTGGGATTTCTACTCTGCCCTCTTGGCAGTTCTTGAGATCTTTAGTTGATCCCAATTCATTCTCCTCATCATTGAAACCTCTCCCAGTCTTTGGTTCACATATCTAAACCATCTCCTCAGATCCGTCAAGGTTTTCATCATACCTCAACCACCCTTTCAATAGCCTATGATGTCTTATGACCATCAACTCCTTGACTGGACATTTTACCTTCATCTTCTTCATGGGCCATTCATATACTGATCTCGGCTTGGCTTTTTGTTGCATCTGCAATTCAAGATTTTCTATGTCTGCTCTTATTTCAGCGAGCTCTTTATCCATTTCTGCAAGCTTTTCTGCTTTGCTCTTCCTCCCAGCATGCCTATGGTCTTTAGTAGCCATGGCATTGTCCCTGTCTTCTCTCCTAGCAAACCTGCTGCTATCACTCCGCACTAAGAGTGTTTCTATCTTCATCCTACAGTCCTATTAACTGCTTATGGACTGTTGCCTACCTGCAAACAAATCCTTACAGAGTCTCAGTACTCTGCATTTTTCCTCGTCTTCTCCCTCTGCTTGAAATATACAAACAGAGTTCTATCTCTGATACCACTTGATGCAGCCGTGCTCGCAAGCATGTTCGCTCATAGGCTCGTTCAAATTCCCCTTTGAGCCGAATTAGCTCATTTGATTCCCTGCTGGAATCTCTGCTAAAAAACTTGATCCATAGGTCCTTAATTTTCCCACATGACTCTTATGCACTTAACCGTGAACTCTCCCAATGTAATTTCGAGTTTTGGGGTTTTGTGATCCCCGACGTCAAGAGTTCCTGTCCTCTTGAACTCTCAAACTCCAATTCACCGACGCACTCCCTTCCGGCCTTATCCCATTCTAGCTATGCCCCTAGTCCATAATACTAGTTCTCGTAAGACCGAAGTCTTATCTCCTTATCGGAATTCGGGGTTTCGCGATCCTCAATGTCATGAACCTCTATCCCCGCAATCTCCTGATCACCGATTTTCTGATACAACACTTGACGCGTTAGCCCTCCTGGCTAAGCTCTTGGCCCATATGACCACTATCCCCTGTGACTGCAGTCTTATCACCTTTCAGGACTTTGGGGTTTCAAATGCTGAAATGCACTTTCCCATGGGATTGTCGATCCCTCAAATCTTGATTCTGCGATATGATGATAGCTAGCCCTACAATGCATCTTTCCACCTTGTCGGGATTTCGGACTCCGCGATTCAGAATTGCAAGGACTTCTTGTCCACGAGATTCCCGATTTCCCGATTCGCGATTTCCTGATTAACGATTCTCCTATCGGGACTTTCTCCGATAATCCAAATATCCACTACATGTCCCCAACTAATGGACGGATCAGATCAAATATCACGGTTTTGTGAATTCAAATGTCCCTGGCACCTCATCCTCAGGACTCACAAAATTTCGAACTCCGATGTGCCAAAATACTGACGGCGCTCGGTCTTCGCCACGCGTCTCCACAAACGGACAACTCTGATCCACTCTTGCTATTACGGAACTTGAAATGTCCCAACTTCCTCGACCTCAGAACCTCCGATATCTCGAATACCGATATCCCGATGCACCAAATGTCTTTCGGGACTTTCACACCAGCTTCTCTGCGCTAACTGTTAAACCACGCGCGACTCTCTGTAGATCCAATTGCTAATGGGTATCTTGATCCGATCTGACGGTGCAGATCCATCCTTCCTGTGTGCTCCTCCTACTGCTCCCTAGACGTGGAAACCAATGGTCCATCTCTCTTCCTCCCGTCTATATGACGGCTACTGTGCTCCCTCCTGAGCTTGCACACTTTCTTTTGATGCTTGGAAGAATTCCAGGTTTCCCAAAGGCCTCAACCTTTGTCTTTTTTCTCCTCTGCAAACTCCCTTACTTTGAGTTCTCTCACGCATATGAAAACGTTGTTCCTCCTGACCTTGTTCCTTTCGAATCCTTGAAGAATTCTTCAACCCATGCACCTCTCTAGAGTATTCACATGCACACTTAGTGTTGTCTCTCCTGAGCTTCTCAATAGTCAAACACCTAAGGGATTTTATCTTTCTTCCCTTCTCCCTCAGATGGAGAATAGAGATGGCCTCCTAGCTATCCTTCTGCTCAAGTAACCTCTTGCTGAGTCTTTCAGGGTGTTCAACAATCATGTGAAGATCCCTCAGTGGATTCTTCCTCTAAGTTCCAGAACTAAAAGAGTTCTCTTCTCCCTGTGCCTGTCTGCACAATATCTCACTGCCCTCCTGGCAGAGTATCTTCTCACAAAATGTTCAACAATTTTGTCCTCCTCTGTTCATTCCTTGCACCTTCTCAATGCCCACCTGGCAGAGCTCTCAAAATCCTCAGTGATTCTGGTTCTTCCTTAAGAACTCACAGCATATTTCTTCCTCGATGCACCGCTATGCATATGCTCAATGCCCACTTGGCAGAGCTTCACAGAACTCCTCAGAGATTTTGTCTACAACTCTATTCTTCTACCACAACCTTGCCTCCTGAGGTGTTCAACAACCTTGAGGTCTTTCTCGGAGTTGTTGTTTTCAGCTATTGTGCCTACAACATGTCTTCGTCTAAACCCGCAATGTTCAGAAATGCATCATCTGTGCACGGCTATCAGAACCCGCAACGTTTTTTCACATGGTGTGAAGCCTCAAAGACTTCTCAAGCCTGAAATCAAGAACCCCTGCGAATGCCTAACATACATCTACATCATAATAGAGCACTCACAGACATTCATTCAACATAAAATTCATGCAGGAAAAACTGCTTCTATTTATATTAAAATGGAAAATGCTTGTTTTTAAAAAGTGTTACTAAGCATGGCTTGTAACAAGGTATCGACTCTTCTCTCTTATGATCTCTACTCGTAGATCCTCTCTTCTCCACTACTCTCACCACTTCTCTCTCATCACTACCCCTCAAAATGAGATACAAAATCTCTTTTACCTGAGGGGGCTCTTCGAGCTCTTCCCTCCAATCTACCTACCCTATTCAATTACATTGAATGGGATGTCTAGTCCAACATCTGGATCTAGATCTCAACCATACAAAACATTAAATTCCTATCTTATATATAGCCTGTGCAAAGGCACAGCTCTATGGCTCAACAACCTAGACAATTAAATTACATTCAATTCAAAATAAAAGATGAGGGCTATGCCTCTCTTCAACATTGAATGCGTGCGCTCGACGCGGCTGGTTGGTTGGCTGGTTGTCGTGGAGAGATGCTCCTCCATCACGATCCCCAATACCATGAAATGGTGTGGGATCAACGGTCCCGACCAACGCTTGATCTGACAGGTCAGATCATTTCACGATTTTGCATATTGAGATTTTGACATTCCTGTGCTGAATTTTCTTGTCACTTCCAAATCTTGATCCACAAAACTTCGTAAAGAAGTCGTATCAACGGTCTAGATCACATCTTGATCTAACGGTTCCAATTACGTCGTGATTTTTCATCTCGCGATATCGGGTAATATTCTTTGACATCTTCAACACTTGATCTGCTAAACTCTGAAATGGAATGAGATCAACGGTCCGGATCAGACCTTGATTCAATGGCTGTGATTAAATCGTGATTTCGCAATTCTTGTTGCATTGTTTCTTTTCCCTCTCCATGTCGCGATTCGTGAAACTCTGATATGGAGTTGGATCAATGGTCCAGATTTGATCTTGATTCAACTGCTATGATTAAGTTGCAATTTTGCATATCGCGAAATTAGGATTTCTGTGGATGATATTACTTGATATCTCCAACTCTCAATCCCCGAAACTACGACATGTATTGGAATCAACAGTCCAGATTCAACCTTAATCTGATGGCTAAGATTAAATTGCAATTTTAGATATCATGATTTCGAGAGGTTAGGGAACATCGTTCCTTTGACTCTCTAGTTAGCGAACTGACGATCTATCCCCACGTGTCCTGCCTGAAGATGGATGGTCCTCCTTCTTTCAGGATTTTGTGAGCCCTCTACTCCTTGCACTTTAAATAATGTGCAAGTTCTCCTCGATCCAATGCTGGTCGGACCCTGCGCTCAGATCTAACACCCTAGATCTATCCTCCATATATGCACGCTCCTCTTGTCTACATTGAGATCTGACGGTCATCGGGAATTCGGGATGGGATCCAACGATCACCGATGCTTCTCCTCTAAGATTTACACATCCTTCTTACTTGGAAGAATTTATAAGTGTTAAATGCCTCGACCTTTGATCCGCTTGTGATCCTAAGTACGCTATCTCCCTTGAGATTTAGCCATGAGTTAACCTCATCCATGGTGCACACCTACGCACTACATTCGACTCTGCTCTAATTCCTCCTGAGCTTACATTGTTCCTGTTTTTCCATCGACGCACACTCTAATCCTGCCATCAATGACAAGCACATACTGCCTATGAAGCATGCCAATCATCCTCTGCAGCGTCTTCCCAAAATTCTTCTGATGCCTGTCTGTTACATTCTTCCTATACTCATGCCATCATCACTGTTGTACTTGCCATCAATGACAACCATACGCTACCTGTTAAACATTTGCCAACAATCTCGTCCTTTGGCATTGATGGCAACTAAGGCACCCAAATTATTTTCTCCCCCTTTGACATCAATGTCAAAGAAGAGACATGCTCCCCCTGAGCTATTGCAGTAATTTTAGGAGGCATTAGATATTCAAACAATACACAACTCCCCCTAACA
>ML807330.1:24096-41335 GCA_009831015.1 Picea engelmannii
CTTCTGTCTGAGATATTCAAACGGTGTCTTGGCTAGGGGTTTAGTAAAGATGTCTGCAATTTGTTCTGTAGTGGGAATGTAATGGACCTGAACAATCTGATTGGTGACCTGCTCTCTCAGAAAATGATATTTTATGGGAATATATTTTTTCTTAGAGTGGAAGACAGGATTTTTAGACACACTGATGACACTAGTGTTATCACAATGAATTGGGATCGGTGCAATGTATTTTACCTCTAAGTCTGCAAGTTTCTGAATCATCCATAATACCTGTGTGCAATAGGTAGCAGCAGCAATGTGCTCTGCCTCTGTGGTTGATAAAGAAATGGAACCTTGCTTTTTACTAAGCCAGGCTACTAAGGAGTCACCCAAGAAGAATGCTCCTCCACTGGTGTTTTTTCTCTCATTAACACAATTTTCCCAATCTGCATCTGAATAAGCAGTCAACTGAAGACTTTGATTTCTGGGATACCACAGACCATAAGTCGTAGTTTCTTTTAAGTACCTGAATATCCTTTTGAAAGCTTGCAAATGACTCTGTTTAGGTGCAGCCTGATATCTTCCTACCATTCCTATAGCATGCATTATGTTTGGGCGAGATGTTGTGATGTACAACAGGCTTACTATCATTGATTGATATGATCTTTGATCAACATCAGGTGAATCATAATCCTTGCTTAATTTACATCCAGTTACCATAGGTGTACCCATAGGTTTAGAATCTTCCATTTGAAACCTTTTCAACATTTCTCTTAGATGTTTTTCTTAAGAAATGAACATCCCTTCGGGCCTCTGAGTAATTTGCAGACCAAGGAAAAAGGACAGTTCTCTTATCATAGACATTTCAAATTCAGACTCCATGGTAGAAGAAAACCATTGTACCAGTGAATCCATATTACATCCAAATATGATGTCATCTACATAGACCAGTACGATGAGCAAATCATTATCCTCTGTCTTAATATACAGATTGTTGTCAATTGTTCATCTCTTGAACCCTTTGTCTTTGAGATATGTATCCAGTCTGTGATACCAGGCTCGAGATGCTTGTTTTAAACCATATAAATCTTTCTTCAACTTGCATACTAAGTTAGGGTTATCAGACAATTTGAAACCCTCTGGTTGTTCCATATAGACTTCTTCACTTAAATATCCATTGAGAAAGGCTGACTTGACATCCATTTGGTAGACTCTAAAGATTTTATGACAAGCATAGGCAAGAAACATTCTGATAGCTTCTAATCCTACTACGGGTGCAAATGTTTCATCAAAATCCAGTCCTTCTATATGAGCATAGCCTTTACAGACTAACCTCGCTTTGTTCTTGATAACTTGTCCTTGCTCATTCAACTTATTCTTAAAGATCCATTTGGAGACAATGACGTTTTTATCTTCGGGTCTTTGAACCATCTCCCATGTATTGTTTTTCTCAATCTGATCAAGTTCTTCATCCATTTCTTTAACCCAGTGATCATCTTTGTTGGCTTCATTAAAATTCTTGGGTTCCAACATGGATATGAGAGCTATATGAGATTGTTCAGTGGTTTTGATTAGCTTTCTCCTGGTTTATACACCTTTGTCTTTTTCTCCAATTATCTGATTTGCAGGATGATTCTTTTGAATGATTTTAGAGGAGGAATTTGTAGTTGACTGCTGATTTGAGTCTATCTGAGTGTCTGAGTCTTCATTTGATTCAGAGTCTTTGTTTTCTGATTCTTGGACTTGTTCATCTTCAGCTTTATCCGTTTCTTCTGTAGAAGACTCATTAATGTACACCTCTCTTGCTGGGATTCCTTCATCAATTTTTATATCAATACAGCCAACCATTTTATGCAGCCTCTTATTATAGCATCTGTATCCTTTACTGTTTGTAGAATACCCTCAGAAAATACCTTCATCCACCTTGTCATCATATTTGTCGAGGTTCTCATCATTATTATTTATGTATCATTTACTCCCAAAGACTCTAAAGTGTTTGATTGAGGTAGGTCTTCCAAACCATAATTCATAAGGTGTCTTGTCACTTTGTGGTCTGAGTTGATCTTTGTTAAGCACATGGACTGCTGTGTGTATTGCTTCTACCTAGTAGGTTTGACCAATGTTCTTCTCATTCATCATTGACCTGGCCATTTCCTGCACTGTTTTGTTTCGCCTCTCAACTACTCCATTTTGTTGTGGAGTTCTTGGGATTGTGTATTCTCTCTTGATCCCATGTTCATCTTAGAATTCCTTGAAGTCTCTTGACATAAACTCTCCTCCCCAGTCTGATCTTACTGCCTTTAACCTCTTCCCTATTTGAGTCTCAGTTAAAGCCTTATAGACTTTATCTTGCAGTATTTATCTTGCTTTTAACCTCTTCCACCACTTGTCCTAAGTTTACAAACTTTATCTTGCAGTCCTTGGACATGAACAACACCTTGCATCCTCTGTCACACATTTGACTTACACTGAGCAGGTTACGCTTCAAACCATCCACAAGTAGAACATCTTGGGCTTTTCCTTTTCCATTACTTAAGCTCACCGTCTCTTTGCCTTTTATTTTCCCTGGAGCATCATTTCCAAAGGTTAGACTTCCTGATTTTCTTTCACTTAGAGATAGAAACTTGCCTTTGTCTCCTGTCATGTGTTTGGAGCATCCATTATCTATATACCAAGGGTTCGTTTTTCTTTGAGCAGAAAATACTAATCCACACTTGTTACTTTCCTTCTTCTTCCAAAACTTGACATTTTCAGCAGGGGATTTTGAATCTGGTTCATATTTCCTTAACCAACACTCAATAGATTTATGTCCAAAGTTATGACATCTGTAGCATTCAACCTCATTATTCAATAAGTCAAGCTTATTGTTGCAGTGTTGCCCACTTATTGACTGTTGATTATTTCTTGGCCTCCTTGGTTGTATGTGTCGAGACTTAATTTGGCAATTTGCAGTCCATGAAGGATTATTACTTGACTGTATCATTCTTTGTTGTGGGAAGTATTTATTCCTATGAAATCTTAATTTCTCATGTATATACATCTTAAGGAACAATTTACAGCTTTGTGACCAAAGTTAGAACAATAGAAACAATAGCCATAGAAAAAATCTTTGTACCTGGAAAATGGTTGCCTTCTTTGAGAAAATCGATTTCTTTCTTGCTGATGACATCTTTTAGTAGAGAGAGCATTGTTTCTTCATTCTACAGATTCAATCCTAACACCTTTTTCTTACTCGTCCTGGGTGGATGATTGTCTTCCTTTGTTTCTGCAGGTTTGTTATTGTCATTGGTTGTACTTTTGACCAACTTGATGGGTTCTTCATTTCCTGGCTTCCCACTGCTTGATCCATCTTCATAACCCAAACGAGTTTTCAGCTTTGGATTCCTTTGCTGATTCAGAATGGTGGCTAATCCTTCTGAGGCTTTGATACTTGACAGATTCTGATTATAAAAGGCTTGAAATTTTTCCATTTCTTTCCTTGTTTTCACTACTTCTTGTTCTAATGATTCACATCTTGTTTTCTTTTCTGATAGTTGTTGTTTCAGAATATCTTCAATTTTCTTTGCCTCTTCCAATTCTACTTTTAGTAGGACAAGGTCTTCACCAGGTTCTTGATAGTGTTTCTCAAACTGTATCAACAATTGTCTTTGCTTTCTGTTCTTGATTCTTAGTCTGTCAATCTCTTCCAATGCACTGATCATTTCTCCTTCCATGTCAACCACAACTTCTTCATCATTTTCATCACGACTTGTGATTTTATTATCATAATTCTCTTTAGCCATAAGCATGAAGTCATTTACCTTATCTTCATAGGAAGAGTCACTATCGGTGTCTTCTGAGGAGTCATCATTGTTTACACATAAACTTTTCTTTTTATCAAATCTCCTAGATTTGTGCTTCTCTTCACCTTCATAGTTCTGATCATGTTTCTTGTGTGGACATTTATTTGAAAAATGACCTATCCTTCCATAGTTAAATAATTTGAAAGGCAGTTTACCTTTGTATTTGCCTAATCCCTTCTTCAGTCTCTTCACAAATTTTTCTTCAATTTCATCGAGCTCAGAATACTCATTCTTGTCTACTTTAAATGATGCTTCTCTCGAGGTCGGTTTATCTTTAACTATTATCATTTCATATGCAGTCAGTGTTCCTAGAAGTTGATCAAACTGCAAGGTTTTTAGATCATTAATCTCTTCTATAGCAGAGACCTTCGAGTTGAACCTATCTGGGAGGGATCTCAAGATTTTCTAAACTAAAGAAGGTTCCCCAATTGTTTCACCAAGTGCCTTCATTGCATTTACCATTTCTTCTATTCTCAGAAAGTATTTTCCAATAGTTTCATCTTCCTTCATCTTTAGCTATTCAAACTGTATTCTGTAGGTTTGAAGCTTTGCATCCTTTACCTTCTCATTACCCTCATAGCTACTAATGAGTTTTTCCCACATTTCTTTGGCAGTTTCTAGGTGCATAACTTTTACGAATTCTGCGTCTGCAAGCCCACTCAAGATAACATTCATAGCCTTAGCATTGAAGCTAAATTCTAGTTTGTCATCCTTATTAGCTAGCATAACTGGCTTTACATACCCAGTATCTACCACATCCGAGACATCTACACCTAAATCCATTATGTAGGTTCTCATTCTAACTTTCCAGAAGGCAAAGTTTGTTCCATTGAACAGAGGGGCCTTATTGGTTGAATTTCCTTCATGGCTTAACATGTTTAAGCTCTAAGGTCTACCCTTAGATAAAAGGGGCCAGCTATGATACCAATTGTTGGAAAACTGAGAGCGGGGGGTGAATTAGTTGTTACCGTGCTTAAACAATTATGCTTCTTTTAAACTCTTTGCAGAAACACTGAATGATGATCACAATAATGCAGGGAAATAAACAATGGCACATTCAACATCAATCACATATATGAGAAACACAGAGACAGATATTTTCCAGAGGAAACCCATACAGGGTAAAAAACTCTTTT
Source organism: Picea engelmannii (assembly GCA_009831015.1). Classification (NCBI taxonomy): domain Eukaryota; kingdom Viridiplantae; phylum Streptophyta; class Pinopsida; order Pinales; family Pinaceae; genus Picea; species Picea engelmannii. Next base: position 29,054 of record ML807330.1, read on the forward strand.
TCTTTATATGATAAGTAATAGTTACATTATTTACATTATCATACATATGAGCACCAACTCATAATGAGGCTACAACATCTGTTTTGCAAGCTCCAACTTGCTAAGAGCACCAACTCTCTGTTTTCTCTAGCACCCACTAGAAGGAAGCACCAACCCCCTGGATTCTCTAGCACTAACTACAAGGAAGCACCAACTCCCTGGTTTCTCTAGCACCAACTAGAAGGAAGCACCAAATCCCTGGTTTCTCTAGCACCAACTAGAAGTAAGAACCAACTCCCTGTGTTCAAGCACCCACTTGAACCTTCGAGGACACCAGTCCTCCCTGGAACCTCCCAACCTCCCTAGTTAATAAATTCTTTGTTACTGAAACTTATTACAACGATATAAAATTATTCAATGGCTTACTAGCCTTGTCATTGTTCTGTTACACTTCTCTTCCTTGTCTGTGTCAGTGTCTTCTGCACACCCCTTGTACTTTCTGTTCTTCTGCATTTTATGCTCTTTGCGCCATATCCTTTCAGTGAAACATTCCTCTACTATGCATTTATGCTCCTGTGCTTTGCCTCCTTGTACACACCTCAATTCTTCCTCCACAGCGACAACACCTCTCTCTTCTTTCTTTTGCCTTCTTATAGTCTCTGTTGTCTTTGCACATGCAATCTTCGCAATGCCTCTGCATTCTCACTCCGTGCCAAATTCCTCCACAACTTGAGTGCTCTGTCTGATCATCATTGTGACTCTTCATCTTCTCTGGTCATTTTCCAATCGTTCAACATCACTATATGTTGTACTGATATTCCTCAGCCTCTCTGGCAGTTTGAGACTCTTTGTCTTCTCTGTGATAGTCGAGCTCACCTTCTCTGTTTCAGTTACAGGCCTCAATGCCCATATAGTTGTCAATCACCTTCACAGACATCTTCGTCCCTCTTGAAGATTCCCAGAGGCTCTTCACCTTCTCTGTCAATCATCCCCAAGTGTCTTCGAGTCCTCTGGCTGAAACCATCAGTGGTTTCTGTCAGTTATACTATGTCATGCTATAGTAGCCTTCTGATCTTGTTCAAATTCACCTGCACTGTTGGATTGATTCCCTGGGATCTTGCATTCATTTAGGCATTTCAGCGTTCATCAATACAGAATTTGTGTGACCATGTGTCTCAACATCCCTAGTCGTGATCCCCAAAAACGAGCGTGGTTGTTGTAGCTCTTTCCTCCATCTCTCGCTGATGTGACCAAGGACTGTGACCAAAACCTTATGCATAAGGCGCTTTCACGATTTCGCATTTTGTGAGTCTGGAGATGAGGCATATCAACTCTCCAAGTCGTGATCCCTGATACCCCGAAATGGTGTGGGATCAATGGTCCCGATCAACACTTGATCTGATGGTTCAGATCATTTCACGATTTCGCATATCGCGATTTCGACATTCCTGTGGTGAATTTTCTTGTCACTTCCAAATCTCGATCCATGAAACTCCGTAAAGAAGTTGTATCAACGGTCCAGATCACATATTGATCTGACAGTTGCAATTATGTCGTGATTTCGCATATCACGATATCGAGTAATATTCTTTGACATCTTCAACACTCGATCCGCGAAACTCCGAAATGGATTGAGATTAACGATCCAGATCAGACCTTGATTCAATGGTTGTGATTAAATCACAATTTCACAATTATTGTTTCATTGTTTCTTTTCCCTCTCCATGTCATGATTTGTGAAACTTTGATATGGAGTTGGATCAACGATCCATATCTGATCTTGATTGAATGACTGCGATTAAGTCGTGATTTTGCATATTGCAAAATCAGGATTTCTGTGGATGATATTACTTGATATCTCCAACTCTTGATCCCTGAAACTTCGACATGGACTAGAATCAACAGTCCAGATTCAACCTTAATCTGATGGGTGAGATTAAATCATGATTTCAGATATCGCGATTTCGATAGGTTAGGGAACATCGTTCCTTTGACTCTCTAGTCAGCGAACTGATGATTTATCCCGACATGTCCTTCCTGAATATGGAGGGTCCTCCTTCTTTCGGGATTTTGTGAGTCCTCTACTCCTTGCACTTTAAAGAACGTACAGGTTCTCCTCAATCCAACAGCAGTTAGACCCTGCGCTCTGATCTAACACTTGAGATCTATCCTCCATATCTACGCTCTCCTCTTGTCTACATTGAGATTTGACGGTCATCGAGAATTCACGATGGGATCCGACGATCACCGACGCTTCTCCGCCAAGATTTACAAATCCTTCTTACTTGGAAGAATTTATAAGTGTCAAAGGCCTCGACCTTTGATTCGCCTGTGATCCTAGGTAGGCTATCTCCCTTGAGCTTTAGCCATGAGTTAACCTCATCCCTGATGCACACCTACGCACTGCATTTGACTATGCGCTAATTCCTCCTGAGCTTACATTGTTCTTGTTTTTCCATCGATGCACACTCTAATCCTACCATCAATGACAAGCACATATTGCCTATAAAGCATGCCAACCATCCTCTGCAACATTTTCCCAAACTGCTTCTGATGCCTATTTGTTACATTCTTCCTATACTCATGTCATCTTCATTGTTGTACTTGCCATCAATGACAAGCATACGCTACCTGTTAAACATTTTCCAACAAATATCTCATCAATCCAACCACATCACCCACCGCTATCTTCTCATGCCTGAAAACTTGTTTGTCTCCCTGCGGGTTATACCCCTCAGGCGTGGATGCTAGTGGAGGCATCATGCCTTCTCCCCTAGCACCCCATCGTCTGCATCTGTGATGTCCTCTAACCATGGTTACATGAAAGAACCAAGTCAACTTAGTTAGCAACATTATAATCAATATCATATCAATGAAATCCATAGTGATCCCGAGTCATGGGTTGAACCCTACTTTGATAGCACATGTAACGACCCCTTTGTTACAACTACAAGGGAAGAAAACGTGATTTTTTCTTTTGTTGAAAGGAAATATGGTGACGACAACAACAGTTAACCACACAAATGATGACAAGCTATTAAGACTCTATGCACTGGCAGAAGAGTCACTCGACGAAATAGTAATGAACTGCATTAAAGCTATCTTATTCACTGGTGAGTAGTCCGCTAAGGGATTATTTGATCATGATAATTGACACAGAAGGTAGATAGTATACAAGGCAAATCCAAGCTAATAATGAAGCTAATTTTCCATAGGTAAGCATATCGATAAAGGTTATTCAACATTTATAACTGAAAAACAGAAGGTAAAAGACTTGTGATGCGTGAAACTGAAACTAGTTAATTCTTCAATCAGAACATAAAACAAAACTACAATCATTGACCATATCAATTCTGGGAAAGAACCAAACCCTTAGGCGTAATCACTATGCATGTCTGATTCGTTTCGGAAAAGGGGTTATACATCGAATAATGAGATTCAATTCTAGAACAAAATAACTATGATAGCAATAACAAAAATGCAAATTTATATTATACGGTGGAGAATACTTCAGAATTCCCAAACCCCCAACAAATTAAATACACATGATATAATGAGCACTATATTTTTAACAATCGACGGTCTAGTTACCAAAGTCCAACCAGGCGCACACTGTGCGATGGTTCTGTACACCGGAAAACATTTTATACAATTCAGAGCGTACCCCGTACCACAAAACTTGGAATTAACCTCTCAGACTTTAGGATGAAACAGAGCCTGGACCAGTGGGGTTTGAATCATGAAACATAACTTAGATACTTTGTAGAAACCCGAATACCTTTTGATGGAGTGAGGAGGGCATCCCCATGTTTCGGCATGCCTACACCTTCACATATTTAACAAGACGCATTAAAACATAACCAAACACGATAATGTATTTAAGTTATAGAATAGAAAATGACTAGAAAAGGGCTCGTTCAATACTTAGCTGAAGCAGAGGATTTATGCCTCCTGTAGTCGCACTACATTTCCCGAACTGAAAGGGGAAGGGTTTTTCGTGCCTCCCTGATGGGTACCCTCGCACAAATAGGGGCCCATCATTAATAATAAATACCAGTGTATAATCCAAAGGGATATTACATGAATAACAAAAAATAAATAAAAGGCAAAAAACGATGCGTGGTAAACATAAAATTTCGTTTTTTCAACTTAAATAGAAGAGATTAAATTCATTCGTCCAATAGGAAGAAATTTTCTTCTAAATCGGTGCTACTAGTTAACACTAAATTCAACCATAGAAGACCAGGAAAAAATAACAAGGATTTAACGGACTATCCAACAGAGGAGACAAGAGATAATAACAAGGGTTTAACCGAACCAAGAAGCAAAATAAAAAGGGTGTAACGGAATATCCAATGGAGGAGGATATAGAATAATAGCAAGGGGTTTAACTGAATAAGTTCTTGACTTTCATGATAGATGTTGTGATATGAGTAACGACTCAGTCTTGACAAGACGTATGGTACAATAACAAGGATAAACTAGAAAAGGAGAGTCAAAACCCTTACCCAAACAAAACACGACTCCTTTTTTTCTAACACAGTACCCTGGAAATAAGACGTGGACATTATCAAAGAACAGAGGTGTGCACAGACCCACAGACATGGTATAATGTTTGTTTAAGAATGTAAATAAAAGGAGAGATGAATGTAAACTTACCACACAGAACAACTATCGGGAAGCACCACCAAGAACCTCCACGCACTTAGCACAGGGACTGGAATCATGCACTCCCAACCATAAGGCTTGAGCCAACAAAGGATTTGGTCTGTAACATTTTTTCTCTCCACAAAAAAAACCTTAACCAGGGTGCAAACGGAATGGCCTGGTATGGTGAATCCTTTCTCACCCAAACCAAAATTTGAATGAGAGTGAAAGGTGTGGGAGTAACCTCCCAATGGAGAAAAAGGAGAGAAGGAGCTCATACATAGACCATGTGACTATGGGGAAGGTGTCAACGTTTCCTTCGAGCATGCTAGTCGAGCTCTGTGTCAAATAGACATTTTCCCAGGTGCTTTAAATGTGAATACATGCCTTTAAGGCATAGTTCCTTCCACCTGTATCGGTAACTAAGGGCATTGATGGCGAGGAAACTAGATGAAGGTCTCACTACACCGTTACTTGTCGAATCCAACTACCCTGCATTAAACACCAAGATGGTTGGCCTTGTCGTTACCCAACGAGTTGTGTGCAAATGATCATAACCCTAACCTCTAATAGATTAACCCTCTGTGCATTATAGATTCAAGGTGTAATTTTTAGTGGCCAAAATTAATCCACCTTATCTATGTTTTCCGAATAAGGTTAATTTATCTTTGTAGATTGTATAATGCCACTTACACTTATGGGATCAAACATCTATAGGCTTGACACCTCTAACCTTGCAATATAGGATAGCGGGACTCTAAGTGGTTACTACTACATGTCTTAGAGTGGCTTAGGAATAAGATAGTGGACAGTATTGAGTTACCATGAGACAAATGGTCCCTAATTATGGACATGTTGGTGTATGCAACACTTTACCAAAAGAAGTAGTGACCCTATGTTAATAGGATTGAGGAGCGAAAGAAGTAAGACAAATGTACCTTAGGATTGACAAGTGATTGAACGACCTCAAGTATACAAAACCAACTCAATGTTCCCAAACAAAAAAAATAAATTTATATGTAAATTTTGAGGTACATTACATATGGTATCAGAGAAAAACGGTGACAACACTGGACCTGAACAGGGCCACAATAGATGTTTAGTATAGATGTCTTTTGATTTATGCAAAACTAACACAATCTGATGGTTACAAATAGAAAGTTATTGTTGTTTTGTTAATTATGGCAGCTCAGGACGATGCAGAGATCAGGATGGGAGAAAACCCACAGCAGGGACCCTCTGGATATACAAGACAAAATAGTGACAAAAGTTCACCCACGAAAGTGTTAGAAACAATGAGGAACCTTATTGTTGAATTACAGATTTTCAAAGAGGAAAATGAAAAACTAAGAAAAGAACAACAGGAACAACAAGAGATAAATGAAGTCATGCTACGCAGTATAGTAACCAAGAAAATCCCAAAGGATGATAACCATGAGGAAGAAGTCAACAAAAGGGCTTCCAAGAAATCCGGGGCGGAAACAGAAAAAGGAGATAGGTCGTCAGAAGGAACACCTTCATCTGAGGGAAAAACTAAATCTGACAGAAAAAGAAAACAAGTAGACCACCTCGAAGGAGAATTTAAAAAGATTAAACCAACTACCTTTGATGGAGAATCCAAGACAGGAGAGGAAGTTGAAGCATGGCTATTGGACATCAAAAAATACTTCCATATCTACAACTATTCCAACAACATGAAGGTCATAATGGCCATCTACAATCTGAAAGGGAAGGCCAGCATTTGGTGGTAGGACCTGAAATTGGCCAAGGGCCTAAAGGAAAAACAGTTGGAATGGTATGAATTTAAGAAGTATTTCAAGAAACAATACCTTTCAGAAAGTTACTATGAAAGAAAGACAAAAGAATTCTACGAGTTATGACTTGGACAGATGACAATGGAGGACCTTATAAATAAGTTTTTAGAACTATTAAGGTTTGTACCATACATCTGAGAGGATAAAGTAAAAATTGAGTGTTTTCTAAGCTGCATACCATAGTCCTACAAGGACATAATTGAATTTGACAACCCCAAATCCTTGAGCGAAGTGTTCAGGAAATCTTGAATGTGCTACGATCAATACAAACAGTGGGTAGAGTTTCCCAAAACATGGAAGGATAAGAAACAAGAATGAATGAACCAGCGGAAGAAGGGGTACCAACCAACTCCTCATCAGAATACAACAAAAAGTTTTACGAGAAAGGACTTTCACTCAAACCATCCAAATACGTAAGGCAGTGGTAAACCAATAAAATTGGGAATGAAGAAGTTTGGAGACAACCCCCGCGAGCCATTAAAGTGTTGGGAATGCAGAGAGCCTCATCTAAGGAGGAACTTTCCACGTTTGATTTCAAACAATAGAACTGTTGTTCATAATCTGCAGGAAGCCTCGATAGTGGGAGATGTGGGCAGAAGCCTACATCATATAAATGTAGCCATAGATGGTCGACAAGCTGACCACCAGTCCTCAGTGGTAGAAATTGAAGGTAAAATCAATGATACATGAATTTATGTTTTAATTGACCCTGGAGCTACATTAAGTTATATTACACCTAGTGTGGCCGAGTCAAACAAACTTAAGAAACTGAAGCACGCGAAATCATGGTTTGTACAATTAGCGACTGGTACTAAAAGAAAGGTAGCAGAGTTTGTTCTGGATTTTGAGTTTATCTTAGATGGTCCATGTATAAAGACTGATCTAAACATCCTACCATTATGATCTTACAATATGATTATTGGGATGGATTGGTTGGAACGTCACAAAGAAATATTAAATTTCTATACAAAGATGCTTAGCTATAAGGATGATTCTGACACTACCAGGATAGCCCAAGGTATATCGAAACTAATATCATTCAGAAAAATTTCAGCGATGCAACTAAATATATGTATGAGAAAGGGATGCCAAGTGTATGCCATCCAAGTCACAAATCTAGAAATAAAGGGGGATAAGCCAAAGTTGGAAGACATTGCTATCCTACGTGATTTCAAAGACATGTTTGTGGATGAGATACCGGAATTACCCCCTAGAAGGGAAATAGACTTCTCCATAGATATTTTACCCGGTTTCGTTCCTATCTCAAAGGCACCTTACTGGATGAGTCTACCAGAACTAACAGAATTAAAAATACAATTATAGGAGCTGTTAGACAAAGAGTATATCAGACCGAGTGTCTCACCTTGGGGAGCACCAGTCCTCTTTGTGAAAAATAAGGAAGGTACTCCAAGATTATGTATCGATTATAGACAACTAATCAAAATGACTATTAAGAATAAATATCCTTTACCAAGGATAAATTATCTGTTCGATCAAGTGGGGGGGGACAAAGATCTTTTCAAAATTTGATTTATGCTCCAGTTATCATCAAGTTCGGATAAAAGACGAGGACACAAACAAAACAACATTTCAAACAAGATATGGACATTACGAGTTTGTAGTCATACCTTTTGGACTCACTAATGCCCCAACCATGTTTATGTGCCTAATGAACAGTATTTTTAGTGAGTACTTTGTCAAGTTTGTAGTAGTATTCATCGACGATATCCTAGTATATTCAAAGACGGAGGAGGAACATGAGGAACACTTAAGAACCATGTTGTAAACGTTAAGGGGGCACAAAATGTACGCTAATTTCGACAAGTGTGACTTCTATCGGGAAAAAATACAATATCTGGGACATGTAATTTCAATAGAGGGCATTGTCGTAGACCCTGAAAAGATGAAAGCCATCATGGAATGGCTGGTACTTAAGGATGTAGCAGATATACGGTCATTCATGGGAATCACCAGATATTACCGTTGGTTTATAGAAGGGTTTTCCATGATAGCCTACCCTATCATCTCATTACAAAAGAAAGGAACCAGGTTTAATTGGTCAGAGAAGTGTCAAGACAACTTCAACAAACTTAAGGAATTATTGACAACGACACCCATATTGAAAGTAGCAGACCCAGATAAAGACTTCACCGTATGCGTTGATGCAAGTAAAGAAGGATTAGGTGGTGTCCTATCGCAGGAAGGACACGTTATCTATTATGAGTCTCGAAAATTAAAAGAACACAAGAGGAATTACGTCACCCATGACTTGGAGTTGGTAGCAGTAATACACTCCCTAAAGATGTGGCGATAGAACATAATGGGCAGAAGATTCCTATTATTAACGAACAACACAGGGTGAAATATTTGTTTAACCAGCCAGATCTTAATGCAAGGTAGGCAAGATGGTTATCTTTCTTGAGCGTATTCGACTTTGAGGTCAGACGTATCAAGGGAAAGGAAAACAAGGTAGAAGACACCTTAAGTAGAAGAATCCATGGGTTATTTGAAATGAATACTAGCAGGGCAGAAAGTGATCTAGAAGAAAGAATAAAGGCGGCAGGTATTGATGATGAAAACTATACTAAAATAATGGTAGAATTACCAAAGAACACCGTGAACTCAGATAAACCAGATCTAAGTATCTAAGAGAAGGGACTGTTACGATTTAAAAATAGACTTTACATACCAGATTCAACAGGGTTAAAATTAACAATCTTGGACGAAGTGCATAAGAAACCGTATTCTGGCCACCTAGGGTACCAAAAAATGATAACAACACTTAGAAAACTATTTTATTGGCCTTGTATGAAGGGAGAAATAGCAGAATATTTGGCAAGGTGACAAGATTGTCAGCAGGTTAAGGCTGAACACCAACATCCAGCCAGCCTATGACAACCATTGCTAGTACCATAATGGAAATGGGAGACTATATCACTCGACTTCATAACAGGTTTTCCAAAAACTCAGAAACAAAATGACTCTATCATGGTTGTTATATATAAACTCAGTAAGTCTGTACACTTTATTTACATAAAGTCTACTTTTAAAGCTATAATCATTGCTGAAATATTCATGAAAGAAATCTTTAGATTGCATGGTATTCCTAAAATGGTGATTTCAGATAGAGACGTAAAGTTCACATCATCCTTTTGGAAGGAATTGTTTGTAGGGCTCAATACTAACTTGAATTTCGGTACAAGTTATCATCCACAAACGGATGGACAGACCGAAAGGATAAACCAAATCATGGAGGATATGCTCCGCATGTATGTGAGAACAAAACTGAACAAGTGGGAAGACTATCTGCACTTGGTAGAATTTGCATATAACAATGGGTACCAAACTTCAGCTAAGTTAAGCCCTTTTGAAATACTGTACGACATAGAATGTACGACGCCAATCAGCTGGGATAACCCAGCTGATAGACTTATGGTTGGACTCGAAATGCTCCAAGAAATGGAGAACATGGTTAGAAAGGTACAACAAAACTTGAAGGAAGCACATGACAGATAGAAGAGTTACGCAGACCAGAAAAGACAACACTTGGAATTTCAAGCAGGAGACCATGTTTATTTAAAATTCAAAGCCCGAAAAAGCTCATTGAAATTAGGGAACTATGTTAAATTGGCACCCAGGTTTTGTGGGCCCTTTGAGATACTAGCTCGAATTGGACCCGTAGCATACCAACTTGCACTTCTAGCTAATCTAAGAATTCATAATGTATTTCATGTTTCATTGCTAAAAAAGTATATTCATGACCCTACTCATATGATTCATTGGAACTTGGTGCAGGTGGAACCCGAAGGCAAATTCCAAGTGGAACCCCTATGCATTCTGGATCGGAGAGAAATAGCACTTCGAAATAGAGTCATCGCTCAGGTAAAGGTGCAATGAAAGCACTTTAGTCCCGAGGAAGCCACTTGGGAAATGGAGGGAGACTTGAGGAAATCTCATCCAATCCTGTTCCAAGAAAGGAATGAACACTCAAGATAGTGTTTTATTTAAGGGAGAAAGGATGTGACATCCACAAAATAAATAAATTGGACAAAATAATTTAGAATCTAAAAGTGCTGGAAATTTATTTTCATTTTTAGTAAATTCCGAAAATTGGAAATTTTTGCCAATTATGGCAATTTTGAATTTTGAATTTTATGATTGTAATAAATGATTTGAATATTGGGCAGAGATATGATTTGTCCCAACTAGCTACTTGACTATGACACTTGTTTGAAAAAGGAAAGAAAAGAATATTTTATATTGGTTGTAGGGGGACAAATGGAGAAACCATGTTGAATTTAGTTGACTATGACTCCATGAGTGGGGAACGCATTGAAATTAACTCTGGGCTGATTGTTACAGGGGGAAAATCAGTGATTTGGCCAATGGTAGCCTATGAAAATCAAGGATTTAGAAAAGCTGTGAAAATTCCCCAAGAGAGGGAAAAGTTTTAGGCAAACTAATAAAATAGCATATGTGAGGAGGCAGGACGCTGCCAAGCATGCTGGGAAAAGACTAAAAAATTGTGTTCTTGTTGTTATGAACACTACTGTGTGAGTGTGAGGCAAGGGGGATACTACTGATATTCGAAGGAAATTGTTGGAGAGGAGATTTCAATTCACCCTCATGGATTCATGGTTAGGCTAGGGGGTGAATTGGGCAAGTAGATTGGCTGCCCTGTTCTATGGTTGGGAGAAACGTGGTTGCTCCTTTCGTATTCCCATAAAATATGGTTCAGATATGTAACTCTACCTTGCTCTAGTCTAATAATTATGTATTGAAATCCGTTTTACTTCTATATATGATTTTGTTTCTGGTCGAATGCTCTCGGAAAGATCTAACTTTTTACTTCCTAATGATTGGCTGGAAATGGACCTTTTTATTTAGATTTAATACTGGGTAAATTACTAAGATTTTTGGAATGTATTAACAATGAAACAAATTCTGTAATAGTTACAAATCCCATAACAAATTGTCTTGTTTTAGTTTCCTATGGATGCTACTAATAAACAATGAGCCTTTGTGACTAAGAATACCATTTATAAATCCAACAAGTATACTCTACAAGAGTGAAGTACTAATCAACAGACATATAAAACGGTATAGTCATTAAATATATATATATAGTTATATAGTGTAATGGACATTCTGCGACAGAGGAGGAATGTCATTAGGTAAACTGTCCATACGAGAATTCGATAGTGTTAAGTGGACAGATAACCTTATAAGAGGAAATTTTTAAATCCAATAAAAGAAAAGACTCCTCGGACCCCATTATAGGTAGGCTATATAGATATATATAGATAACATAGTTACCAACTTAACGAGAACTCTACAGAGTTCTTGTTTTTTTGGGTGTCAGGTTTTTTACCCCATTTTTAAAAATGGTGCTACCGGTAGCACCCCCCTCCACTTTTAGGTGGTTTTTTAATATTTTAAATTTTCTGATACATAATGTTTCCACTTTCTTTTTTTAAATGCTTGTTTTTTCATTTATTTTCAATTTTTAATTTTTTTTTTTTAAATTTTGTTATCAACAGTGCTTTTAGTCATTTTTCCATACTTCTCTCAATCTTAAAATATTTTTTACCATTTAAATTTTTGAAAATACCAATTTGTGTCTCATTAATTAATTTATGGTTCCATATTTTTTAAATATAGTGGAAAATATCATTTTTAACACATTTTAAAAGTCTTTTTTGATAGATAAAAAATCATTGTAGTTAAATAACACTATTTTTAAACATTTAGCAAAAAAATATAATTAAATTTGTTTTTGATAAATTAAAACTAAAAAAACTAAGAAAATTAAAGAGTTGAAATTTAAAAAGAAAAAAAAAAA